>JAPYYJ010001002.1:0-14794 GCA_028533885.1 Nasua narica | reverse complement strand
TATCTATCTATCTATCTATCTATCTATCTATCTATCATCTATCTATCACCTATCTATCTGTATATCTAACATCTATCTATATCTATCACTTAACTAAAACCTGTAAGAAAATTATACTGTATATAAATAGGGCAGTGGTGGCAAGATGGCAGAGAAGTAGGAGACCCTGCTTCAACTTGTCCTCTAAAGTGAACTAAATTTCTACCAGAACACTCTGAACACCCATGAAATTATCCTGAGTTGTAAGATTATACACTTCTGGATCTCTACAGGGGCATAAGACAGCAGTGGTGAGGTAAAGCAGTGGGGGAACACTCAGACTGATATTGGAGGATAAGTAGAAAGGGGAGAGAGCCATCAGAAGTGACCCAAGGAAACTAATACCTCAAAGCGAAAGTGCTCTGTGATTGGGGACCAGCTTTAACTTGGAATCTGGTTAAAAACCCTCAAAAAGAACAAAAGATCTTAAGAGACAACTATTGAAATTGGGGGGTCATGGGCACAGGCCTAAGCCCATGTTCCCAGAAAGAACAAGACCACAGGTGACCACCCATGTCAGAGAGAGACCACTGGGGGGTCCAGTCCATGGTCCATGAGCCTGTGGCTTTCCATTGCTTGCATCACCACTCAGACTGAGTGCACTCCTGCAAGTGGCTAAAAGAGCCTGGTGTGAGCACCAGGCGGCCTCTTTAAGACCTCATCTGTTTGCATCCTGATGTGGGGGTCTGAGCACTCCCAGCCTGTGCCTGAGAGAATACAGAACAATCCAGGACTGAAATCCCTGTGTGGCCTGTGCAACCCATGGGATCTGAGCACACTCAGCATGGGCCTGCCCCCGGGAGAGCAGTCCCAGGAGCACCAGGCACCAGAAGCAGGTTTCTCGGGCCAATATCACTCACAGTTTTAGTGGCACAGGGGTGCAGAGAGGACTGGGGGCCTCAGGTGACTACTGGGATGGTGGCTGGGGATGTGGGAGGCTGTGTGTGCGGCAGAGTTTGCAGAGGGGGAGTCTCTGTGTTCTGGACCACCCAGAAGGGAGCAGACTGAGGCTTTTCTCTAAGTCAGAGGTCTGGGTACAAGCAGATTCTTTGCTCAGAATCTCCAAAAAGCCCCAAAAGAACAAAAATCTACAGAGACCAAAACCCTGAGAAACTGGTTTCCACAGAGCCCAGGCCCTTGACAGCTGGCAGGGCAACTCAACTCAAGCAAGACTGACTAGAAAACGAGGCGGTAGGCCCCTCCCCCAGAAGACAAGCCAAAAGAAAGAGGGCAATCACCGCAGGGTCCCCATAAAACTGTAAAACTCCAACATCAGGGGAAAATAATATATTAAGCTCCTGGTATTGCCTTAAAACCTGTATATTTCATAGATAGGTTTTTTTTTTTTTAAATTCATTTCCATGATTCTCATTCTTTTAATATTTTTAAACTACATAACATTGCAACTAGAGGCTTAATGCAATGATACACCCAGGAAGATCCAAATAACCTCCTTTGCCCACATCAAGGAGTTATAACCACCTTCCCATCTTATTCTTCTGTCAGTGTTTCTCTATATTTGCTTTTTTTCTGATATTATATACATCTTTTGGGGGTTCATTTTGGCTGGGTTCTTTTTTTGTTTCTTGCCATTTACTTTGGTTGGTATTTTAGTTTGTTTGTGTTTATTTATATACCTTACATATCTTCATTTGGAGGCTTATTCTGGCTGGGATTTCTCTTTTTTTTCTCTCTCTTTTCTTTTCTTTTTTTTTTATTTTTTCTTTCTTTTTGGTGGTGGCTTCCGATTGCTCTGAAACTTTCAAGGGTGTGCCTTGCGTGGATCATGGTTAATATATTCAGCTATACATCCCTTCAACCACTTCTCATCAGAATGACTAGGAGGAGGAACAACCCAGAGACTGTGCCCTCTCTCTCAGAACTATTTGATATGGACATAAATAGTATATGGGAAAGGAAATTCAGGGTAACAATTATCCAGGCTAGGTTGGAGAAAAACAGTGACAACATAGAATCTCTAAGGGTGGAACTGAAAACCAATATAGCAGAAGTTAAAAATGCTACCAATCAAGTCCAGTCGAATCTAAATACTCTAAAAGATAGGATAACTGAGGCAGAAGATAGAATTAGTGATCTAGAGGACAAGCTGATAGAGAAGAAAGGTCAGGAGGATGGCTGGAACAAACTGCTTAGAAGCCATGAGAACAGAATTAGGGAAGTAAATGATGCCTTGAAATGTTCCAACATCAGAATTATTGGAATCCCTGAGGGGGTAGAGAAAAACAGAAGACTAGAAGATATAGCTGAACAAATTCTGGATGAAAATTTCCCCAATCTGGGGAATGGAACAAGTGTTCGTGTCCTAGAGGCAGAAAGGACACCCCACCCCTAAGATCAATGAGTCTAGAAAGACATCCAGACACTTGATTGTGAGATTCACAAATTACAATTTTAGACAAGAAGTCTTGAGAGCAACTAGGGGGGAGGGTCCTTATGTACAGAAGAAGGCCCAACGGAACAATGTCAGACCTGTCCACAGAAACCTGGCAAACCAGAAAGGGCTGGCAAGACATATTCAGGGCACTAAATGGGAAGAACATGCAGCCAAGAATACTTCATCCAGCAAGGCTGACATTCAGAGTGCATGCAAAAATAAAGATCTTCCAAGACTGGCAAGGTTTAAAAGAGTATGGGACCACCAAGCCAGCACTACAAGAAATATAAAGGGGAATTCTACAAAAAAAAAGACAGAACCCAAGAGTGACATAAAACAGAAACTTACAGAGACAATCTATAGAAACTTGGACTTCACAGGCAACATGATGTTAAAAAAGACTTATTTATTGTCAATAAAGACTTTCAATAATCACTCTCAATGTGAACGGCCTAAATGCTCCCATAAAATGGCACAGGGTTGCAGACTGGTTAAAATGATAGGACCCATCTATATGCTGTCTACAAGAGACATATTTGGAACCAAAATATACATCCAGACTGAAAGTGAAGGGGTGGAGAACCATCTTTCATGTCAATGGGCCTCAAAATAAAAGCTAGGGTAGCAATTCTCATATCAGACAAATTAGATTTTAAGCTAAAGACTGTAATCAGAAATACAGAAGGACACCACATCATTCTTAAAAGGGTCTATCTTTCAAGAAGATCTAACAATTATAAATATTTATGCTGCCAGTATAGGAGCAGCCAACCTTATAAGCCAACTGTTAATCAAAATAAAGAGTCATATTAATATGAATACACTAATTATAGGGGATCTTAACATGCTGCTCTCAGTAACCGACAGATCATCCAAGCAGAAAATAAAGAAACAAGAGCTTTGAATGACACATTGGACCATATGGACCTCATAGATATATACAGAACATTCCACCCTAAAACAACAGAATACTCATTCTTCTTGAGCATACATGAAACTTTCTCCAGAATAGACCACACACTGGATCACAAATCAGGACTCAACTGATACCAAAAGATTGAGATGATTCCATGCATATTGTCAGACCACAACGCTTTGAAACTGGAACTCAACCACAAGAAAAAGTTTGGAAGAAATTCAAACACTTGGAGGCTAACGACCATCCCGCTCAAGAATGTTTGGATCAACCAGGAAATCAAAGAAGAACTTAAACAATTCATGGAAACCAATGAGAATGAAGGCACATTGGTCCAAAACCAATGGAATATAGCAAAGATGGTCCTAAGGGGGAAATACACAGCCATTCAAGCCTCACTCAGAAAAATTGAAAATTCCCAAATACACCAGCTCTTTTTAGGCCTTAAAAACCTGGAAAATCAACAAAAAATCTAGCCAACCCAATGCACAACAAGGGAAATAATCAAGGTCAGAGCAGAGATCAACAAGTTAGAAACTAGAGAAACAGTAGAACACATCAACAAAACCAGAAGTTGGTGTTTTGAAAGAATCAATCAGATCAATAAACCACTGCCCAAACTAATCCAAAAGAAAATAAAGAGAACCCAAATTAACAAAATTATGAATGAAAGGGGAGAAATCATGACTAACCCCAAGGAAATAGAAACAATCATCAAAAATTATTATCGACAGTTCTATGCCAATAAGTTAAGCAACCTAGAAGAAATGGATGCATTCCTGGAAACGTATAAACTTCCAAGACTGAAACAGGAAGAAATTGACAACCTGAATAGACTAATATCTAGCAACGAGATTGAAGCAGTGATCAAAAACCTCACAAAAAAACAAGAGCAGTGATCAAAAATCTCACAAAAAACAGATTCCCTGGGGAATTCTACCAGGCATTCAAAGAAGAAATAATACCTATTCTCCTGAAGCTGTTTCAAAAATAGAAACAGATAGAAAACTTCCAGAGTCTTTCTAGGAAGTCAGCATTACCCTGACCCCCAAAGAAGGCAATGACCCCATTAAAAAGGAGAATTCCAAACCAATATCCCTGATGAATTTGGATGCCAAGATTCTCAATAAGATCCTAGCTAATAGGATCCAACAGCACATTAAAAAGATTATTCATCATGACCAAGTGGTATTTATCCCTTGGATGCAAGGGTGGTTCAACATTCATAAATCAATCAGTGTGATAGAACAAATCAATAAGAGGAGAGGAAACACATGGTCCTCTCTACTGATGCAGAAAAAGCACTTGACAAAATAAAGCATCCTTTTCTGATTAAAACTCTTCAAAGTATAGGGGCTCCTGGGTGGCTCAATAGGTTAAAGCCTCTGCCTTTGGCTCAGGTCATGATCTCAGGGTCCTGGGATCGAGTCCTGCATAGGGCTCTCTGCTCAGCAGGGAGCCTGCTTCCCCCTCTCTCTCTCTGCCTGCCTCTCTGCCTACTTGTGATCTCTCTCTCTCTGTCAAATAAATAAATAAAATCATAAAAAAAAAAACCTCTTCAAAGTATAGGGATAGAGGGAACATTCCTCAACTTCATAAAATCTATCTATGAAAAACCCACAGCGAATATCATTCTCAATGGGGTAAAGCTAACAGCCTTCCTGTTGAGATCAGGAACACTACAAGGATGCCCACTCTCACCACTCTTGTTCAACATAGTACTAGAAGTCTTAGCAACAGCAATCAGAGAACAAAAAGAAGTAAAAGGTATTCAAATTGGCAAAGAAGAAGTCAAACTCTCTCTCCTCACATATGACATGATACTTTATATGGAAAACCCAGAAGACTCCATCCCCAAACTATTAGAACTCATGCAGCAATTCAGTAATATGGCAGGATACAAAATCAATGAGCAGAAATTAGCTGCTTTCTGATACAGTAACAATGAAAATATGGAAAGTGAAATTAGAGAATCAATTCCATTTACTATAGCACCAAGAACCATAAGATACCTGGGTATAAACCTAACCAAAGAGGTAAAGTATTTGTACTCGAGGAACTACAGAATGCTCATGAAAGAAATTAAAGAAGAAACAAAAAGGTGGAAAAGCTCATGGATCAGAAGTATCAACATTGTTAAATGTGTATACTGCCTAGAACAATCTATACTTTATGCCATCCCAATGAAAATTCCACTGGCATTTTCAAAGTGCTTGAACAAACAATCTTAAAGTTTGTATGGAATCAGAAAAGACTCTAAATTGCTAAGGAAATGTCAAAAATGAAAACAATGCTAAGGGCATCACATTGCCTGATTTCAAGCTCTACTACAAAGCTGTGATCACTAAGACAGCATGGTACTAGAACAAAAACAGACACATAGAACAGTGGAACAGAGTAGAGATCCCAGATATGGACCACAACTTTATAGTCAAATAATCTTCGTCAAAGGAAAAAAAAATATCCAGTAGAAAAAAAGTCTGTTCATTAAATGGCCTGAGAAAATTGGACAGCTATATATAGAAGAATGAAACTGTACCATTCTCTTACACCATACACAAAGGTAAACTCAAAATGGAAAAAAGACCTCAATGTGAGGCAGGAATCTATCAAAATCCTAGAGGAGAACATAGGCAATAACCTCTTCGACATCGACCACAGCAACTTCTTTCAGGACATGTTTCCAAAGGCAAAGGAAACAAAAGCGAAAATGAACTTTTGGGACTTCATCAAGATAAAAAGCTTTTGCACTCCAAAGGGTACAGTCAACAAAACAAACAGGCAACCAACAGAATGGGAGAAGTTATTCGCAAATGACACTACAGACAAAGGTCTGATATCTAAGATCTATAAAGAACTCCTCAAACTCAACACTCAAAAAACAGATAATCACATCCAAAAATGGGCAGAAGACATGAACAGACACTTCTCCAAAGAAGACATACAAATGACTAACAGACACATGAAAAAATGTTCATCATCATTAGCCATCAGGGAGTTTCAAATCAAAAGCACACTGAGATACCATCTTACACCAGTTAGAATGGCCAAAATCAACAAGACAGTAAATAACAAATGTTGGAGAGGATGTGGAGAAAGGGGAACCCTCCACCACTGTTGGTGGGAATGCAAGTTGGTGCAGCCACTTTGGAAAGCAGTGTGGCGATTCCTCAAGAAATTAAAAATAGAGCTACCCTATGACCCTGCAATTGCACTACTTCGTATTTACCCCAAAGAAGCAGATGCAGTACAAAGAAGGGCCACATGTACTCCAACGTTCATAGTAGCAACGGCCACGATCGCTAAACTGTGGAAAGAACCAAAATGCCCTTCAACAGATGAATGGATAAAGAAGATATAGTCCATATATACAATGGAGTATTATGCCTCCATCAGAAAGGATGAATACTCAACTTTTGTATCAACGTGGATGGGACTGGAAGCGATTATGCACAGAGAGAGTCAGTTATCATACGGTTTCACTTATGTGTGGAGCATAAGGAAAAACATAGAGGGCGTTGTGAGAAGTAAAGGAAGGGTGAATTGGGGGGAAATCGGAAAGGGAGCAGAAACTTGAGAAACTGTGGACTCTGAGAAACAAATTGAGGGTTTTGGAGGGGAAGAGATGGGGGGTTCGGCGAGCCTGGTGGTGGGTAGTGGGGAGGGGATATATTGCATGGAGCAATGGATGGGGTGCATGAAGAATGAATCTTGGGACACTGAGAAAATAAAATAAAATTTAAAAAAACAAAAAATAAAAAGAACTTTTGAAAATCAAAGAGAAAAAGGAAATCAAAAATAAATAAAAATGTACATTAATGTAAAAAACATATGTATATTATTATTTGATATCATAAGAGATTAGATTGAACCAATTTATTTTATACTTATTGACTGCTAGGAGTATTTTGATGATTGTAAATTTCAAAACATACCTTTTGATTAAAATTCAAAATATACCCTAGAGGATACTGCAAAGAAAAATTAACTGTTTTTGGTGTGTGGGAAAGAAACAATCCTAACGTAAAAATTCTTTATTAAACCTGCCTTGGGATATAGAATAGTCTTGTAAATAAGGGAATTATAAGATAACATAAAACTTTCAACTCAGTATCTTGAATGTGACATCTTTCCTCTTTCAAGTAGCTCTGTTGATTTTCAGAGATTAGTTTGTCCATTAGAACTGCATCATGTTCTAAAATACAGGACAGGGACACCTGGGTGGCTCAGTTGGTTAAGTAGCTGCCTTTGGCTTGGGTTATGATCCCAGGGTCTTGGACCAAGTCCCATATCAGGCTCCTTGCTCAGCGAGGGGCTTGTTTCTCCCTCTGCCTCTGCCTGCCAGCAACTCTGCCTGCTTGTGCTCTGTCTCTCTCTGACAAATAAATAAAAACTTAAAAAAAATAAAAAAAAATACAGGACATATACTTAAAATAGGCAAGTGTATGTCACTTGAGAAGACATCTCAGGATATTTCTATCCCTTTTAATATGTACTGCCTGGTAAAACGGGCAAAAATATCAACACTTGTTTCAACTCCATTAGTAGCTCTAGCCCTTTGTGGTACCAGTGCACAAGAAGCATAAAGTAGGCAGTATAAGGCTTCCTCAACTAACTTTCAAGGGGAGTATTTCATGCATTTTTCATACTATTTCTTTTCTATTCCATGAGTTTTAATGGACTAAAATATGCCATGTATATAGAACTCATGATAAAATAGAGAGGCAGGAGCTATATGATTGAGGTTGCTGGAAGAGATGAGGGACAAGTCTTTCAGAATGTATCATCTGAATGCAATTTAGCATAAAAAATAAAGTGTTTTTGCTATAATCTTTTTTTTTGCTATAATCTTTTTTAATAGTACAAGGAGATTTATATTATAAAAAGTCCAAAAGGATTATTTATTCCAAAAAGATTATTTATTTTCAAAATGAATATTTATAAAGAGCCTCTGAACTGGACAGTAATCTTTGCCTTTGTTTAAACATAATTAACAATATGCAAAATAAGGCAGTTCTTTTTAGAAAATATGTGAGCATAAGTACTAATATTGGCACTCATTTCAATATCTGCACAGTGAATACATAAAATGAGGAATGACTAACTTCTTATACTCTTAATTAGTGAACACCTGTACACAATGAAAGCATAGCTGATTTATGAATGCATGAAAATCTAACCAGGCAATTAATGTTCAATTTAAAATTCACACTATTGAAAAAGTAGCAGAAATAACAACTCTTACTAGGCAAATCACAAAAGCATAAAAGTTAGATTTTCTGTGAATGAATTTTTTACAACATATTTAAGCTACTTTATCTTTTATTATTTTGGTTGCTTAATTTTTATATAGAAATAACTTGAACATCTTTTGCATAGTTATTCCCGCTTAGTGCAGTAATTAACCATTCGGTATTTTTTCTCTCTCTTTTTTAAAAAGGACCAGACCTGGTGTGTTTTAAAGAAAGAATCAACTCTTTCTGCAGTTTATTTTAATTATTGTAAGCTTTGTTCAATTTGTAAGAAGTCACAAATCACATTTTTGGTCCAATTCTATAATACAAAAGTGACAGTTAATTCTTAGTCTTCTATATATATGTATTTCTCACCTGGTACTGGTGTGGGTAGGAGCATATGAAGGAAAAAAGAAATATTCTCTTTTCATCTTTCAACAAAAACACACACCAGTGACAGACACTATTCCAGGTGCTAAAGATAGAACACTAAAAAATTAGATACAAATTCTCATTCTCAGTGCACTTATATTCTAATGATTATTGAGATTCATGTTATCATTGAGTGTAAAAAATATTAAAATTTGAAAAAAATATTAAAATTTGTTCTTTCCCTCCCTGTATTTGCAAACTATCGCCTTTTCTCTATTTTCAGATTATTTTCATCAGTATTATTGAGATTTGTGTTTGCCTAAGCTAATGTCCTATTGAACATCTTTTAATATGCAATTTATAAGGACATAAGAGATAAATCTCAGTAAAAATTTGTTCAAAGTAATCAAAAATTTTACTAAAATTTTTTCTTTATTTTTTTCCAGATGCTGGGCAAGATATTTTAAAATCTGTTTTCAAATAAAACTGGCAATTCCCTTATGTGACTACTAGAAATATTTTAAAGTTACTTCATTCCAAAAGGCTAGAAGGATGCTGTGTTTTCCATCAGGAAGCAGATGGATATTTATTGTACACATAGATGTCAAGCAGTAGGCAAGTCAAGATGATGTTTGCCTTTGCAGAGTATATTTCATGCCAGGTCAGATGGTGAAAGTCAACATAAAGGGTTTGAAGGAAGTACACTGCAATTACAGCTAATTGTTACCACTGGAGAAAAAGAAGGTGGTCTGATCTATTCTGAATTTTATGGAATTGCTATATTGAATGAGTATATAATTATAAAAAGAAACTAACTGTTTCAATTTCATGGTAACTTAAGTTGAGTACCAGGGTTGGGAGGAAATTGAAGCATCTAGATGCATTTGTGGAAACAAGAAGAGAAAGATCTGAAAACAAAGTGAAAGAATTATTTTAAAGGAAATAATTTTATGATGTCCAGGTAGATGAATCAGCAAAAATTATACTAAATAAAGCAAACATCCATGGTTAATTCAACTTGCTTTCAAAGTGATTAGAGGCATGCCAAATTGAATTCTGACTCTCCAAAATTCTTACCTGCTTCATTTGTGCGGATCATTCGAGATGGAGTGCTTGGATCTCCAGTACCAATTGGATTGGTGGCTACCACTCTAAATTCATATTCCACCCAAGGGTTAAGGTCCACTGCCATGGCTGACTCCATGTCCCCTGTTATGATTTCTGGGACTATGGAGGGGAAAGAGATTTCATGGCATTAGGAGGACTCAGAAATAGTTACAAATGGCAATCAAGGATATCACAGGTACTAACAGAATCAGCATAATTCCTTATTAAGCATGGTTATGGTGTCACTTCTGGTCTCATTAATAAAATGAAAATCAATCTTCAGGAAATAAGCACTTGCACATGTCAAAGATTGTTGTAGTTGATTAAAATTCTTTCATCTCATCTTTATAAATTGCTATAACAAAACTTGCCATTATGTACACTAAAAATTGTTTTGTCAATCCCTCAGCTGCAAATAAGAAGGCAACTAAGTGCTATAATTTAAGCAAATAGTTCTTAAATTTCTAGGAAATTTCCTTGAGCAGTTTGCCTCTTGCAGTTCTGGCAAACATGCTTGGCTACTTGGCAGTTCAAAGCAGCAGATTAATAATACACCTCTTTAATTTGAAAACTCCAGTTGGTGAAATCTAAGTGGAAGCTCTGCAACTCTTCTTGGAATGAGTTTTAATATTTTGATTTTATTAAGGCATAAAATTGTCAATACAATTATCACAGAGTAAAATGCTTTTTACATAGTATACATATTCTAATTGGGACTGATTTTCTTGTTCACTCATCTCTGCTGACTAGGAAATATTTCCGGAAGAACATTTGCTGCAGGGGTGATAATAGGGAAAAGGGAGAACCTTCCTTAAGATGTGCAAAGATCTTTTGGATTTATGTCAGTCCTGAATTTTTGTTTAAGCATGGTAGGGTGGGGGAGGCTTTTGATTTGATGACTCAGTGCAGTTTTAGTATGACAAGATGGAATTAAATGCATTTGGATTTTACATGAAATGTGTCAAGAGAATGTTACCAAATAATCATCTCCATGAAAGGTAAATGATTAGAGCATAGGCAATATTGGCTGCCTGACAAATCTCTTAGCACCAAAAAGCTGATTTTTTTTTTAAAGCAGTGAAATGAAGACCTGGGAAAAAGTCTGTTTCTTGTTGCTGCATTGGCAACTGAGCAATCTCCTTGGAGTCTAAGAGATAGAGGGAAAAAGGCCACCATCCAGTCCATAGCTTGGGGAAATGCTGAATTGTGCCTGCCAAATATAAAGGTAGAAGAAGAGTTCCCCAGGCACTTAGCCCTCTCTAGCCACTAATCTACACTGTATCATCAATACTTGTTTTGGTCCACCAAAGACATACCTCACTGTTTAATTTACATCTGTTTGCCAGTGACCTCAAACAACTCCAGACATCTAGGTCATTCTTCAACCCTTTTATTCCAATCCCCATAGAATTCTGCACATTTCCTTTTCTGCTTTAGTTCCCATCCTTCCCTAATCTGTGAAATCTTTTACTGTGACCTCTAGAATTCATTATCCAGTATTAGCAAAATCCCCTGCATACTATTTTCCTTCCTGAACATTCTTCCAGTGTTTACTTTAATAGAAACCTGAATCCCCTATGAGGAAATTTTATGCCTCTTAAGGGGTGACTCTCTTAAGATTTGTAGAGAACGGTAACAGTCTATCTGGGTTGTGTACACACCCTCCTGGGTCTCTAATGGATTTTTCACATTAGCATAAAAGCATGCTGGTATTCCCCCCCAAAAATAAAACAAAACACAAAAAACCAAAACTCTAAGAATTTCCTCTCCTACTGGTCTTCATCCAGTTGCTATGTAAAATTTGAGTGTTGTTTGGGCTATTATTTGTTGTCTCTACTTATTTGCCTTCCATTTTCTCTTGAACTCACTCCAAACATAAAGGTGGGAAGAAGAGATTCTACTTTTAGGCTCTTACCTCCAGCATTCTACCATAACTGCTCCTGTCAAGATTACCGATGTTCTTTATTAATAAAACCCTATGGTTAGATCTCTGTTCCTCATCTTTCTTGACCTAACATCATTCTTTGACACAATCATTCTCTTTCCTTTGAAATACTTTTTAAAACTTAATTTCCTTTGACCTGACTATGCCTTATCAGTCTCCACTGATGGTTTTTTTTTCATCTTCCAGATGCACCCAGTTCTACTAACTCTTTGGTGATCTTATCTAGTCTCATGGTTTTAAATACTCTCTATATATAATGACACCAGTATTTTCAGCCATGAACCTCTTCTCCAGTCTCCAAACTCATTTTTCCAATGTCCTATTAAACATTTCTCTTTGGATAGGGTTCTAAACCTTAGATTCCACTCCCTATTTCTAAACTATTCCTCATTGGGTGAATGATAATTGTGTTCTTATGGATGTTGTAGTCAAGATCTCGGGGTCATCATGGATCCCTTCCTTTTCCCTATGTCTTACTTCAACCCATAAGCAAATTATAAAAATGATGACTTCAAAATATGATTTCTTCATTTTGCAACAAAGTTTCTTAAGAGAGTTGTCTATATTTTTTTCATTCCCTCCTTTTTAATTTTTAAAAATTGAATTAATATACAGTGATATATTAGTTCCAGATATGCAATATAATGATTCAAAAATTTTATGGATCACTCTGTGCTCATCAAGATAAGTGTACTCTTGATTTCCTTTATCTTTTTACCCTTTTTCCCCCATCTACTTCCCCTCTGGCAAACACCAGTTTGTTCTCAGTATTTAAGTGTCTGGTTTTTTATCTCCTTTTTTATTTGTTTCATTTCTTAAATTCCATATATAAATGAAATCATATAGTGTTTGTCTTTCTTTGACTAACTTACTTCACTTAGCATTATACTCTCTAGGTCCATACATGTTGTTGCAAATAGCAAGATCTCATTCTTCTAATGATTTTTTAATCCATTGTATATATGTAGCATATCTTCTTTATACACTTATCTATTAATGGACACTTTGGTTGCTTCCCTATCTTGCCTATTATAAGTAATGCTGCAATAAATACAGGCATACATATATCTTTTCAAATTAGTGTTTTGTTTTCCTTTGGGTAGATCCCTAGTAGTGGAATTACTCATTTATACGGTAATTCTATTTTTAATTTTTTGATGAACCTCCATACCGTTTTCTACGGTGGCTGCACCAATTTGCATTCCTACCAACAATGCACAAAGTTTCATTTTTTTCTACATCATTGCCAACACTTGTTATTGCTTGTCTTCTTGATACTAACCATTTTGACAGGTCTGTATCTCCCTGTGGGTTTTGATTTGTATTTCCCTGATGATTAGTATTACTGAGCATCTTTTCACGTGAGTGTTGGCCATCTGTATATCTTCTTTGGAAATTGTCTATTCAAATCCTTTGCCCATTTTTAAATCAGACTATTTGGGGATTTTTTTGGTATTGAGTTTTTCTTTATATATTTTAGGTATTGACTCCTTACCAGATATATCATTTGCAAATAGTTTCTCCCATTTAGTAGATTGTCTTTTTGTTTTGTAGATGTTTCCTTCATTGTGCAAAAGCTTTTTATTTTGGTGCAATCCCAACAGTCTAATTTTGCTATTGTTTCCTTTGCCTTTGGAGACAAATCTAGAAAAATCTTGCTGTGACTGATGTCAAAGAAATGACTGCTTATGTTGTCTTTTAGGAATTTTACGATCTCAAATACATAACCTAATCCTACACTTAAAGGAGCTGGAGAAAGAACAACAGATAAAACCTAAACCTAGCAGAAGAAGAGAAATAATCAAGATCAGAGCAGAAATCAATGAAATAGAAACAAAAAGAACAGTAGAACAAATCAATGAAACTAGGAGCTGGTTCTTTGAAAGAATTAATAAAATTGACAAACCCTTGGCCAGACTTATCAAAAAGAAAAGGGAAAGGACCCAAACTAATAAGATCATGAATGAAAAAGGAGAAATCACAACCAACACCAAAGAGATACAAACAATTATAAGAACATATTATGAGCAGCTATACGCCAGCAAACTAGACAATCTGGAAGAAATGGATGCATTCCTAGAGACACACAAACTACCAAAACTGAACCAGGAAGAAATAGAAAACCTGAATGGACCCATAACCAGTAAGGAGATTGAAACAGTCATCAAAAATCTCCCAATATTCAAGAGCCTAGGGCCAGATGGCTTCCCAGGGGAATTCTACCAAAAATTTAAAGAAGAATTAATTCTTATACTACTGAAATTGTTCCAAAAAATAGAAATGGAAGGGAAACTTCCAAACTCATTTTATGAGGCCAACATTACCTTGATCCCAAAACCAGACAAAGACTCCATCTAAAAGGAGAATTACAGACCAATATCCTTGATGAACACAGATGTAAAAATTCTCACCAACGTACTAGCCAATAGGATCCAACAGTACATTAAAAGGATTATTCACCATGACCAAGTGGGATTTATTCCGGGGATGCAAGTTTGGTTCCACATTCATAAATTAATCAATGTAATACAATACCTTAATAAAAGAAAGAACAAGAACCGTATGATACTCTCAATTGATGCTGAAAAAGCATTTGACAAAGTACAACATCCTTTCCTGATCAAAACTCTTCACAGTGTCGGCATAGAGGGCACATTCCTCAACATCATCAAACCCATCTATGAAAAACCCACAGAGAATATCATTCTGAGAATATCATTCCTGAGATCAGGAACACGGCAGGGATGCCCACTATCTCCACTGCTGTTCAACATTGTCCTAGAAGT
>JAPYYJ010001001.1:0-14795 GCA_028533885.1 Nasua narica | reverse complement strand
CATTTGCAGTTCATGTACAAGAGAATAAAGCAGTTGCAAATTTCAGTAAGTTAAATCTTGGTTAGGTAATTGTGGATTACCCGTTAACATTTTTTTTTTTTTAACCTTGGATCAGATTTATCTCAAACTGTCCTGGTGACAAGTTTATTAGCTAAGTTAAAATTAATTTGAACTTTGGTCTAAATGAATACAAATCAGGGAAATAACACTATAAAGGAATTTTATCAAACATTCCAAAACCATTAGACAGTACTTGTAGTTTTTCAGTATTAGCCGTGTCAGTTTTCTCCATTTCGGGATTATAAATTGCTCTATTAGTATTCTTCATGTAAGACTGAGGATCAAATCCAAAAGGATTCATCCCAAAGTGCACATGGACATCAGCCAAGCAACACAGCGGCTATTACCAAGCTAATGTCATCAATGTAAATGACTAACTTAGATAACAGAGGATCTAGTGACTCTGTCTTGACGGAATGTTGAAAATAAAGGGGAAATCACTTGAGAAAGGACATTTACGTGAATAAGTAACTTTTCTAGGAAACTATTACTATTTAGTTCTCTGAAAAAGCCTTTTTAAATTTGTTAACGATTAGGACGTCAAATCCTAATTAAGGAAAAGCAATTTTAAATATAAAAAAGGCAACATTTTTCTATAAATAATATCATATAGACTCGAGATATACTAAATGCAGGAAACTCTTTTGTCCTTGTTTAGACTGTATGCATAACGAAAAAATAACTCGAAAGATATAGAAATATCCTATTTAAGGGAAAAAGAGCAGTAGTTCGAAAATGCTTAGGATTAGGAGAAAAATGTTTCAAAGTATGATTTTTAAAATCTGGAATACAGATATATGCAAGAATCTTTTTCTTATAACCATCAACTTTATGAAGCAACTTTAGTCCCAAAGAACAGACTGTTGTTCTTTTAAGAAATGGGTCTTCTTGAATTGTAAACTTTAACACCATTTTGTATTGACGAGCGAGAATATTTAGTGAGTAATGCACCTATGGTTTGCTTCTCTCCACACAAATCTCTGTGGGAAAAAATTTTAAAAAAAAAAAATGAATAGCATGAATATGTTACGGAATATTCACAATGTTAGTTATTTATAGCTCTCTTACCTAAATCCACCTTTCCAACAAGCATAAAGATGTGTGATTATGGGAGAGACAGTGTAGGGAGTGGTTACTAAGCCTTAACTGAACTAGGTACTTTACATGTATTACTTCTTTTAACCACAGAAAGAGTAAAAGTAACGTATTATTTAACCCCACATTAGATATGGAGCTCAAGTAGTCAAAGTTAGAACCAAACTTCGCTGCCAGGTCTGCATGACTTCTAAGTCAATTTTTCCCCTATTATATCACACAGTCTTCAAATAGGAAACACAAGCCATGTGATATAGGAAGGTCTAGACAGAGACCCTGGGTCCTAGGCTACCTGTGTGTGTTTATTTATGTTACCCGCCCTCCCTGAACTTTAGCTTTGTCTTCTGTACCCCAAAGAGGAGAAGGACTATCACTGGAACATATGAGGTAAAGGAAGAATGAAGGGACATGAGCTGGAGAAGGGAGCAAGGGCAAGGTCATACAAGGCTTTAAGGAACATGGAAAGGAGTAGTTGCAATTTAATTCTAAGTATAAACGGAAGTCCCTAGGAGGGTTTTCATTAATGGAAAAGCAGAATGTGATCTAAGTTTTAAATAATGGAGGCAATGAGTTGATGATTATGGAAGCTAAGTGGTGAGTACATGGTGGGTTCATTATGCTATATTGTCACTTCTGAATGTTTAAAATTTTCCAAAATAAACTGTGAAAAGTGGGACACAGAGAGAAAAATATAAGTAGGGAGACCAATTGAGAGGCAGGTCCTAGATGACCCATTAGGATTTGCTCATAGTTTGAACCAGAGAGTGAGAGAAGAAAAAAGACAAGTATGATTCCCAGACTTTTTGCTTGAGTAACTGGATCAATGGTGGTGATGTTACTGAGCGGTGGAAGATGGGGTTAGGACAAGGCGAAAGGAACCACAGTTCTCTTGTGAGCATGTCAGGTTGAAATCCTTCTTAGATATGAGTGGAAATGTTCAGTAGGCAACCAGATACGAGAAACTGGAACTGAGGGAAAAGATAAAATATGAAGATAAAATTAGGAAGTCATTAAGTTTAAATCCAGGCCTAGATGGGAGTACCAAGAAGAAAAATATAAATGGAAAAGCAGGTGGTCAAGAATAGTCCTAGAGCACACCAACATTTAAAGATTGGAAAGGACAGGGAGACCTGAGCAAGAGACAGAGAGGGAGCTGCCTTGGGAGAGAAGGGACAAAAACAGTGTGTTTCAAGTAGAACATGGTGCACAGTGTCCAACAGGTCTAAGAGGCCAAGTAAACAAGGATGGACAGTTGACCACTGAAATGTAGAAAGACAGATGCCAACAGGTTAAGGAAAGAATGGGAGACAAAAAAGCAAAAATGAGTACACAAACTTTCCAAAGGAATTTCTTGTGAAGGAAAGCAGAGAATATGGGGTCCAGTAGGTTGTTGTTTTTTGAAATGAGCAATATTACAGAATACCATATATTGATGGGAATAATCCAGCAGGTAGGGAGACGTCAATAACACAAGGCGGAAAGGGATAACTAGAGGATGTATGTCTTTAATAAGGCCAGAGGGTTGGATCTAGTGCGGAAGGAGGACTGGCCTTAGGAACAGAGATGGTTTATGCATTATAAGAAGGACTGCAAAGGGAGTGTGTGCAGACATAATACAAGGAGGCTGACAGATTTAATGGTAGGAAAGAAGTTGTGTTTGTCTTTTCTCATCTGTTCCTATTTTCTCAAGAAACAAGGTCACAAGCTGAGGGTGAAGAGGAAAAACACGGTATTGATGACATGAAAACCAAGAACATGAAAAGTGAGCTCCAGGTGTAGAAAAGTTTCATAAGGAAATGATGCTTTGTCAAAGACCCTGCAAAATACCACTCCAGCTCTTAAGAAAGACCCAGAAGTTCCAGTGTATCTTTTCCTCCAGCAAATGTCACCTGCTCATGTGCAGGCATAGAGTAAGCAGAAAAGTTGGGTTTTATCTTTGTGGATTTTTTTTTTTTCCCCAAGAGAGGCATGACAAGGGGGAGAAGGGCCACAGGAGCAAAGAATGCACAGTAGAAGCTGAAGATCGTGAGCAGGAAGTCCAACCTGGGTAAAGGGAGGACAGGAGAGCTAAGACACAGTGAAGAGGTGGCAGCATTAGTACATTTGAGATTTGAGGTCCTGTAAATAGGGACTAACGAGCTAGGTCGTTCTCCTGCAATCTGGCACCTACCGAAATGTTAAAGTGAGGCAGCAGGAAAGAGGGGGAGGGGTCCATCAGAGAGAGGGCCTGCTTTAGAGCCATAGCGGGGTATGCCGGCTTCCTGGACCTCAAAGAGGTGCAGTTTTGCAGGGAGGAGGGCAGAGAAGTAGTTTTAGAGGCAGCATGAGGAAGAAAGACAACACACTCCCCACCTCCAGGATCAGAAGTTGTGAAGAATGACAGAGAAGACAGCCACTACTTGAAAAAGTTTCAAAGGAAGTCATGTCCTCAGGGAATACTAAAAAGAAAAAAAAAAGTGTCCTAATGATAAATCTAAAACCCCTACGCTACTCTTTATGAAAAGAACCCTCAAAATCCACTTTGGTAAATTACTTACTGAATATATGGAGCAATGTCTTCTTCTGTCCACTTTTCCCTTAGAGAGAATAGACTGTTAAAACGTTCTTGATTATCCTCAGGCAAATCATCTACTTTTAGCAAAAATATGATTTCTGGTCTCGAGTGTCTATCCACCAAGGCTAAACCCTATTAGAAAAATGGAATGAAAGGAAGGCAGTTAAAATAATGGTCTAGTGTCTAAATACAACACCTTCTTTTACCTCGTGGTTTGGCTGGGTGCAAGCCGCTCAAAATGTCAGCTACGTGAAACTTCCAGAAACTTCCACCTCCTCTAGGAGAGACCCTCAATAGCCTTTTTCATAAGAAGAGATCCATTAAACAGTGAATTCTCTTTCCCTTCTACAATCTGACTTCCGCTGCTCAATTTATCAAGATGGCTCCAGTTCAAAGTCACCAATGACCTGTCATTGCCAAATCTAGGGGACCTTTCCTTGGATTTGCTAGCCCTGTTTTCTTTATTAATGTTGTTTCCTCCCTCTTTGAATCTCCATCGTTGACATCACCATCTCATTATTTTCCTCCCAACTCAAGGTTGCAGTTCCTGGGCTCCTACCCTGATCCTTCAACTTGGTTCACTGTCACAGTCCTGGGGGGCTCCACTCACCTCGACCAAAGCTAGGACCGCAGACACTCCTTGCTAATGACAGTAACACATGCATCTTCAACTCAAATTACTCTGCTAAGCACAAGAACTCTATATCCAAACCTATCTAAGAACTCATTGTCTTTGTTACCCAAAACTGCTCTAGTCCCGCTATCTTGGGAAACCACAAAATCTGGGCATTATCCTAGATTCCATTATTCAAACTCCATACCTATGTGGTCACTTAATCCTATAGATGTTAAGGCCTCAGCATTTCCCTTAACTATTCTTCATCACCTATTTCTTTGGCCAGAACTTTCTTAGTTAGGACTATATAACTGCAGAGAGCCTGGAGATTTCTCCTTTTTCGTAATCTAGCCAACCTTCCATCCAAACATCCTCCATGTCACAGTGCTCTTTCCAAAAGGCAAAATTCATCAGGTAGCTCTTCTGAAGTCACGAAAAGGCCTCAAAAAGCTTCCTAAATAAGAATGAAATTCCTCAGCACAGGCCATAGGGTGCCTCATTGACTCACCAGCACATTTTATTCTAGTCATGCATCTCTAACAGTGTCCCAGGTTGTATCTCCCCATGCCTTGGAACACGCTCTCCTGGGTCCTCATCTCTGCCCTTCCAATTAGAGAGTTCATAGTTCATCCTTTCAAACTCGGCAGCTCAAACAGCCATGCCTTCAGGAATTCATCCCCAGTCAACCAGCCAGGCAGATGGATAAGTCCCTTTTCTTTGCTCCCATCACACCTTGTACACGCCCTCCCCATGACACAGATCATTCTATGCCATAAGAAAGGATTTATGCATGTCAGGTGCACCCCAATTGCCAGAGCCCAGGCTGAGGACCCTGACAGCATGTGACATCTTCACCTCAGCATCTAGCACGATGCCTAGACATAAAAGGAACTCTCAATATGGAGCAAGTCGTTTCACGCTGTAACAGATACTTACTGAGCATACACGACACTGTTGGCAAACAACAGTGAAGAAAATTCTATCACCGTGGAGAGTGGGAAACCCACATAATTAAATATTTTCCTAGAGCCAAGCGGTGAGTGCCACGAAGGAAAAAATACAGGGTGCGTCGGCAAAGTACAACAGGAGACTTTTTTTTTTTAAGAGAAAAGAAAAGCCTCCTTGAGGGAGTGACTCAAAGATGAATAGGAGGTGGCAAGGCAAAACTACGAGAGAGGTCGTTCTAGAACAAAAAGCCTTGTGTGAAGGTCCTCAGGTAGGAGAGAGCTTGAAGATCTTGAAAACCTGAAAGGCTGGTATGCAGTGAGCAGGAGAGAAGGAGGGAGAGATGGAGCTACAGGGCAGATGAGGCATTGTGCAGGCCAAGATACGAATCCTGGATTTTCTTTTCCTTTTTTTAAAGATTTTATTTATTTATGAAAGAGAGAGAGAGAGGGCACGCATGCACGCAAAGCATGTGGTAGGGGAGAAGGGGGAGAGAGAAACAGACTCCCTGCTGAGCAGGGAGCCCGATGCAGGACTCGATCCCAGGACCCCGGGATCATGAGCTGAGCCGAAGGCAGACGCTTCACCGACTGAGCCTCCCAGGTGCCCTCCTGGGTTTTCTATCTTAAATGCTATGGGCAACCATTACATCATTAAGCAGGACATTCATCTCATCCAAAGGGCATTTTTCAAGTCATTCTAGCTGCACTGCAGAGAACGGATCGGAGGGACATCACGGCTCTTTGCAGCCAGACGAACATGACACTTTGGATCCCAAGAGCGTTGATGGAAAGAGAAATGCAGCAAGATGAAATACACGAGGGTGGGAAGCAGGATTAACTGTACATGGACCTGAAGGATCTCACCGAGGCGACAGAAACGTTCTCAAACCAGTGACAGACTGAATGCATAGTGGGCTCCTAATGGAGATGGTGGCTTAGAAAATAAAGTGGCTCCTAACTCAGTGGCAATAGAGATTTCATGTCACCCAGTAACTAACGAAACCCTACTGAGTTACAGTAGCAATCCCCAGCTCTAACCTTACCTTAAGTTGATCAAGCCTCGTTATCATTCCTTCAGGAACACTTTGTTGCCACACTTCTTGGAACTCAGCCAGGTTAAATTTCACTGCATTCTGAAGGAGCATCTGCGCAGTTGCTCTGCAAATTTTATCAGCACTCAATGCAAAATATACTTCACCTAAGGAAAAGGTAGTTTCATATTGTCTCCTGACAATGCAACATACTACTCCTGTTTCTTTTCCCAATGCAATTTCTTTTTTTTTTTTAAAGATTTTATTTATTTATTTATTAAGAAAGAGAGTGAGAAAGAGCATGAGAAGGGAGAAGGTCAGAGTGAGAAGCGGACTCCCCATGGAGCTGGGAGCCCGATGTGGGACTTGATCCCGGGACTCCGGGATCATGACCTGAGCCGAAGGCAGTCGCTCAACCAACTGCACCACCCAGGCGCCCTCCCAATGCAATTTCTAAGATTACACAGGACTCACGCCCTGCAAACCCTGGCACACATTTCAGAAAGGCATACAAATGTTAACACAGACAAGTTAAAATACTTTCCAAATCTTACCTTCCTCTACGTATTTCTTCCCATAACATTTAAGACAGTGTTCAATCATTGCTCTGGAAAATTTAAAACACTCTTTTGAAAAATTATCAACACATGTTTATGCATTGTATCTTAAACACCACTGTTTTTTGTCTTTTTTTTAAAGATTTTATTTATTTATTTGAGACAGAGAGAGAACAAGCAGTGGGAACAGAGGAAGGGGGAGAAGAAGGCTCCCTGCTGAGCAAGGAGCCCAACATGGGACTCAATCCCAGGACCCTGAGACTATGACCTGAGCCGAAAGCAGATGCTTAACCAACTGAGCCACCCAGGCATCCCTTAAACACCATCGTTAACTAAAAACTTAAGATATAAATTTGAGATTTGAAATAATAAGTGACTTTCATTGCTAAGTAAACTTTTACAGTAGGAACTAACTAAAATATAGGGGCGCCTGGGTGGCTCAGTGGATTAAAGCCTCTGTCTTCGGCTCAGGTCATGATCTCAGGGTCCTGGGATCCAGCCCCGCATCGGGCTCTCTGCTCA
Source organism: Nasua narica (assembly GCA_028533885.1). NCBI lineage: Eukaryota > Metazoa > Chordata > Mammalia > Carnivora > Procyonidae > Nasua > Nasua narica. The sequence continues at coordinate 7,413 of JAPYYJ010001001.1, read as the reverse complement.
GCAGGGAGCCTGCTTCCCTCTTTCTCTCTGCCTGTCTCTCTACTTGTGATCTCTCTCTCTGTCAAATAAATAAATATTAAAAATATATATATACTGGGAAGCTACTACGTGCCAGGCCCATGCTAATAAACATTTTTTTCGTGAATTATGTGAGCATAATTTATTATCATAAGAGGGCTGAAGCATCATTATTTCTTTATATTTTCTAAGGTAGGAAAAAAAAAAAAAAAACCCAGAGATGATGGACATTTATTCAGCCCAGTGACCAAAACTCCTAAGTCCTTCCTGGTTATATTATTTTTTTAATTTCTGTAAGACATCAAAATATTAATAGTCTATGCCCTATATTTATTTATTTAGTTCTACCCTGGGAAATAATTTTCTTTAAGAAAGTTTGGAGGGACAGTGATTAAAATACTCACTCTGGCTCTAATGGTCCAAGTTCCTGAAGGCAAGTATTCAAAGGAACTTTATCGAAAGACCAAGATTCAGAATCCACAAGCTGAGTTACGTGATTCAGAAGTTTCATCTCATAATCAAATTCAAGAAGCCTCCAATAACCTACAAATTCCCAAAGTAATAGTTACAAAGGACATTGTAAGCAAATTAAGTGGCTAACAGATCGATAAAGAAGCAGTGTGCTCTTGTCCAATACAAAAAAGAGACACTAGAAGTCTTGGTTTTCTTCTTAAGCGATACTTCTTTTTATGCTTTTCTCCTCATCATTACAAATTGTGTCTGGAGGGAAACCCAAGTGGTTTTTAAAAAGTACCTTACCTATGACTCACACTGATTTTTTTCAAGTGCTTTAATAGTTAGTTCAGAGTAATCTTGTCAATCTAAATGGAAATGCGGGAAACTTCAGTGATTTCATTAGAACACTGTACAAATGAAGCGAAGGCTGTATGTAGGCTGAATATCCCGCATGGTGATTTCCACTCTGGGGCACTGGCATGGTTGTAACTCTCATCGAGTTGGTCTTGCAGAGGGGTTCTCGTGCTCATACAGAGGCCTAGGTCACTCAAGAGTCTACAGACTCAGAGATATGATATGAACCAATGGCAAGATAAAGGCTGGCCTTAAGATACCTTTCCCTGTACTTGTGAAAGATCCCAAAATGCCAATCGGTCACTGAAGGCACTACCACCACCCCTGGAGAAACAAATCAAGTACAAATCCACCATTTCCAAGGGAGAATGTTACTATTGCTATTCTGGAAAAATAAAGGCAATATTAGGAAAAGGAGTGTGTGATGTCAATCTGAGAAAATGCCAGGAATAATCTATGCATCCTGAACACATATCAAATTTTTATCCATCCCCATGCAAGAAGCGAGAAATCCAGAGGGTAGCATAAAACCAATGGGTTTTAACCATTGGTTTCTAACCTCAACATTCACGGTACTCATATCCCATAGCAATTAACAGCAGGCATCCATAATTTAAAACTTTATTTCCAATGCTTAGGAGCAAATGTGCCTCAAGAAAAAGCCCTGTAAGGAGTGGCTGGAGTCACTGGTCAGTCGGACCTCTTGATTTAATCATCACATGTGGTCTCTACCCCACATCCAAAAACATAAATATCATCAGCTTTAAAGCCAAAAGAAGATTAAATAAATAGTATTCAGTGGGATAAAGAGATCTGTAAATTTCTTTCTCACATGATGCCCAATTCCAGCATTATTGATAATTATGGTAAGGCTACCTTCAATCTCACAGGCATTTAGAACTTGTAATTGGGCCATTATTTCTTCCTCGCTTGCCTGAATTTGATCAAGCAAATCTTCAGTTGTATACTGAAACAAGGAAAAAAAAAAAAACATTTTAAGGCCTATGAAGCATATTTTTTAGACTTACTGAATTTGGGAGAATAGATACATAGAACAGATTAAGACAATACTTATACTACAGCTCAATTTCTTCTGATAACGTGTAAAGATTACTACATGAAATCTAAGAGGAAAATATAGGATCGATCATTGTGATGTAGAATTTAGCCACAGTTTCGTAGCTAGGATCCCAAAAAGAAAAAAAAGGGGGGGGGGGAGAGTAAGATTAGAAGGTAACAGTTAAAAGTAGAAGGTACAGGGTTTCCTCGGGGTGATGAAAGTGTTCTGAACATCATCGTGGTGACTGATGACCACACAACTCTGTGTATGTCCTAAAACTAGTGAATTAAAGTTGCTTTAAAATGAGTGAACTATCTGACCTACAGAAAAAAAGAAAAAAAAAAATCAGTCAATGAAGAAAACGAGAACTAACATAAATTTGATCTTCAGAATACCCATACAGTTCTATAATTTTGAATTACGTTAAAAATGAATTTTTTTTTTAACTTGGCTTGTAAATATTTTTCCATGCTTCCAGGAATCAATTAATTCTCACATGAGAATAAGAATACTTTGCATTTCCATAATGTCATTCCTGAAGAGCCCCTAATTATATTTTTAATTAAATAAAAAATTAACTTCTAAAAAATGTATTTCATAGTTAGGAACATGTGAAGCTTTGAGCTATGTAAATGACATCATAATATCTAGCATTTGTTTTAAAGTATTCCAGAAAAAGGAAAAAAAAAAAAAAAGGTGGGACGAAGCAGGGAGACAGAAGCCACCACACTGACAAAATATTGATAAATGGTCAACTGAGTGATAAATATATGGAGGGATCTTTCTGCTTTGGGGTATATTTGAAATTTTCATAATATAAACACTAAAAGTAATATTGTCACCATTAAGTGGCTCTAATTATATTTCTATTTTGTAAGTTTCAAACAAAAAAATGAAAATAAGTCTTACTTTTGAATGATTTGAATCCTTTTCTTTTTGACTGTCGGGTCCTTCATAAGTATTTTCCATCAAAAGTTTCTTTAGTTTCTTTAATTTAGGTCTGCATCTTCTTAATTCCCAATAATTATTAGAAAAACCAAAGATCTAGAAAATATAAATACATACCCTTTTAGGAGCCACTCAACAAGAAAATTTCATACAAAATTTCAACTCCTCCACTCTCAATAAGAAGAAAAGAGAGCCAGGTTATTTGCTCTCTGTTGAGAAGGCATCCTCCAGCCATCTCAAGCAAATGGATGGGTATCTTCAGGAAACATTTCTTTAAATCCCAATTAAGAACACTGCCAACATAGTGAGAAACAATCATTGAGCTCAGTAGCTCAAATGTACTCTGGAAATTAGGGTATGCCCAGAAAAGAAATGACCGGATGGGATAGTTCTATAAACCTGATGGAAATAGAAAATGAGTATTTTTAGGCTGGAAAACAAAAAACAAAGAAAAGACATGATCACAGTCTTCAAATAATGAAGGGATGTTAAAAGAGAGAGGGAGTTCCCTTGCTCTATGTGGCTTATGGTATCAAAATCTAGCAGAAAGGAAGAGAGACTTCAGTGCAAGAATGTCCTACTATTTAGAGTTGCAGCTAATTCCTTATTGTGAAACAGCGAGAGGTTCATCACTCAAAGCAATCCAGTTGACGGTGGCTACTTGATAGGTGAATATCTGTTAACCCTCCCTACCTCTGGGACTTGCCAATATCTAGCAGTTGGTAGGTGCCCAATTAAGTGGTTCACATAAATAAGAAAAAAAGACTGCACTCAATTGTATGCAGGGTGCCTTCCAACTCTAAAATATAAGGTCAGGGGACACTTCTACTTTCAAGCTAGTACAAGGCTTGATTGACGAGTGATGGGGATGCTATTGAATCCAGTGATTCCAAGGGAGGAGCTTAAGGACCAAACCAAAAAGATCAATTTCATCCACAGTTCACAAACTGACAGGTTGCCGGCTATATCCAAAGCACAGATGTTGGTGTCTGCTTTGTGTCGTGCAGAAGGGATAGTCAATATAGAGTTGAAATCAGTTGGCAACATGGAAATATTAGAGGAGATTTTGTTCCAGAATCTAAGTGTCAAGGTTTACTTGAAAACAAGAAGTCAGAAGATTGGGCCCGCTTTCCCACAAGGCCATGCTGTGGCTGCCCACCTAACGTGGGGCTTATGTTCTTCAATTTGCTACAGACCTCACCATTCTCTATTACTGCAGAGACTGGTATCCACCACCATTTTATCAGCAGCAGCCTGCTCTTCCCGTGGGAATTCCTCCCCTAGCCCTTCCAGGCATCTGAAGTGCAACCACAGTTTAAAACTTGGGGCACCTGGGGGGCTCAGTCATTGAGTGTCTGCCTTTGGCTCAGGTCATGATCCCAGGGTCCTGGGATGGAGCCCTGCAATGGGCTCCCTGCTCAGCAGGGAATCTGCTTCTTTCCCCTCCTTCCAGCCCTCCCCCCACTCCACTTGTGCTTTCTCTCTCAAATAAATAAAAATCTTTAAAACAAAAACCAAAACTTCAGTTGGTAGATCTTTGTTACACTTTACCCAGTCTCGGTGCACAGAATTCCCCTAATGAGAGCTCAGGGTATTCCTATTTTGTTACACTCCTGCAAAAACCCCTACAAAACAGGAACACAATGAAAAAATGACATCTTTTACAGAAGACTGAACTGCCCATATTTCTAGTTAATTACAACTGAAACACCAAACCCTAAAAAAACCAAAATAGAAAATTTACCGGAAGTTATTCTGTTCTAGCAACGTCATGGGTCACTGACATTTCCTAGTATTTTCCCTTATTTCAATTCCAAGTCTTAGGCAGTAGTTGGCCTAAATTCATTCCAAGAAAATTAAGGGCTGTCTTTTGATCATGACATGTGTAATAATGTAGTCAGGATAGGGACTTCTATTTGGTATCAATCATCAGTAGTCTCCATAATAATTAAGAATTTATTATGCATGGTTAGAGGCAGTAATGAGCTAACCTGACTTCAAAGGTAAGAAACACACCTGCCTCAAAAATTCAAATTTCTTCATTTCTCCACCTCAAACATTACTTAAGGCATTCGTTGTGGCTTAAGGGAGTCTCATTTCAAAACATATCTCCAGTAAGACTTACTAAAAATTGTTAAAACTTTTAGAATACGTCACCGAATAACAAACTTTCCATGTTGCAGAAAATGGTCATCTTGTCTTGTCAAATAGGGAAAAGAGGGCAAATAAGCCAACTTTACAAGACTCCGAACAATGCTGAGAGATCTTAAATTTCATTAGAGAACTTTTCAAATCCCCTGTGATTTTGCATTCCACACCTAAAGATTTTTCTAAAGATTTACTTATTTATTTATTACTTTAAAGAGGGAGGAGGGGCCGAAGGGAGAGGAGAGAATCTCAAGTGGACTCCCCCCTGAGGCCAGAACATTAAAGGTCTGAGATCCTGACCTGAGCCAAAATCGAGTCAGACGCTTAACCCACTGAGCCACCCAGGTGCCCCCATACCTAAAGATCTTAATTAAAAGCAGTATTAGCACAGGTGTTGTGATTCTCATGTAAACTAGAAGGCAGAGAACAGTACCTCCGTGTGAATAACGTTACAATGCGTTTCCTCCTTCTTCAGCTGGTCTGGAGTTTTACAACCAGGAATAAAAAGCAACATATTGGAAGTGTCTGCTATTTTCAAGTCATATGTTTTGTCTTGACTGCACAGCACAGCCTGCTCATCTTTATCACCCCGAATCACAAGACTGCAGGAAAATGGGAAGAGAAAAACATGGTTTATTGAGACATCAACAGACATCTTCATTCTAAACAGTTCCAAAATCCTCTAGGCTTGGAGAATTTAAAATTCAGTCTTGAGGCTGTGTCTGCCCCCCCACCCAGAGAATCTTGTTAAAAAACTGAATCCCAATCTGCCGGTCCAGGATGGGACCCGGAATTCTAATCGGCTCCCAGACGATCATCATGCTCTTGGTCCTGGTCCCCACCTAAGAGTGGTTCTTGTTTTGTTCTGAATATCCCCTAACAATCGAAGCAGCACATCCTAACCTCGCCATCAGCTCTGTTGCAAAGAAACTGGAACTTATAAAGAGAACTGCAATGCTGAATGAAAAAAAAAAAAATAGAAAAAACATGTTTTTACAAACTGCAGTAAGTTCTGACAAAGGCCCACCAGTGGAAAAGAGCCAGAAGAGGCGGGGAAGGACAGAATTGAAGATGAAGAAAGGCTAAAGACAAAGAAGACAGGGTTGACCATAAGGGCACAGGCTCTAGTAGTTTTGTCTATAGAACGTTTAACCTTCCTCTACACAATTCACTTCTTTTAAAGAAATAAAAATAAACCCTGAAATAGAAGGTGTAAGTGCTTTTTAAAATTAAGACTTAGTTTAAGTGAAAATAAGTGGGTTTTTTTTCAGTTTCCTAGTGCTAAAAACACTTAACAGTCCCAAGTACCCACTCTTCAACATTTATTTCCACGTTGCACTATCCATGCTTTAATATTTTGTTTAAAGGATCGACCCGTTCCCTGGCTAAAAGGTTTTTAAAACACACATTTCTAGGTCCTTCCGGATTGCCAGGTGGATGAATAATAACTGGATAAAAGCAAAGTCTGAACACCTGAAGTCCTTTAACTCCGCCCCCCGACTCAGCTGGAATGAAAACCCGATGAATGAGGCTCCCCTTTGGGCTTCCTTAAAGATCCTTTGGGGCTAGCATCTACAGAGGGCCAGTTGATTATAACGCTGTCAGAGAAGTAAATATGAAAACTGAAAGCCCGAGGAGTTCAATTTAAAGAAATCCACAAGAGAACAAACTACCTAATAAGATACAGGTGTTGGAGGAAGGGTGTTGCAGGAGAGAAGCAAACCAGAATCCATGGTTTTGCAGCCCAAGTGTAGCTGACCCAAAATTAGAAACAGCTTCAGATTTCCATTTAATGGCCCCACCCGAGTCTGCTTTTTGAGGGCCTCCCACAATGACCAACTCTGTAGAACGGCTTTCAACTTATTCCCTACAGTCCGACCTACTTACAGTAGAATATAAGTAGAAGTCAAGGAGAACTCTATCAGTATTAGATAGTAGCACGGAATTTTAAGCTAGAATGGCGCAGCTCCCGGCATCACTGTTAAGAGCTCCAAAACTTCGCTGAGGTTGTATTTCCTGCTTTGTTTCCCCCCAGATCAGCTGGACCAGTTCTCTGGATCGCCTCAGTCCAGCTAAGTGGACGGACCAGCAGTGGCACGGGCTCCTTGGAAAAAAGGCAGCTCGCTGGAGATGAGGCCTCCGGGCAGCTGCGAGCCCTATGCTCAAATCAAGGAGCGTTTCTGGCCCAGTTTCCCCGTCCTGCGTTTCCCCGCGGGGCAATCACCTGTGCCCGGCCTCCAGCTGCTGGCACAGCGCGGGCTCCAACTCCAGCAGGCAGAAGTCGCCGGCAGCCGCGCCGGCCCCGGGGCCGAAGCCCAGACAGTGCACCACCGGCAGCAGCTCGGCCGCATTCAGCTTGGCGATCTGGAGCGTCGCGTCCACCTCCTCGCGGGTCCGTCTCATCGCTGCGCCCGGGGTCCCGCCGCGCC
>JAPYYJ010001000.1:0-14800 GCA_028533885.1 Nasua narica | reverse complement strand
CCCCCCCCCCCCCCCCCGCCCGCCCCGCCCCAGAAACCTTATCGGTGGTTTTGCTTTCTGCAGTTTTAGTTACCTGCAGGCAACAGCGGTCTGGAAGCAGACAATTCTTTCTGTCGAATCATCAGAAGGTCAATAAAAGCCTACTGTTCCTTAGGTATGTTGCCACATCTATGGTATTCGCTTCATCTTATGATGGGGCATTTCATTCTCATGTGGTCAGGAGAAGAAGGGTGAGTATAGTACAATTAGATATTTTGAGAGAGAGAGAGAGAGACCACATCATTTTTATGACAGTGTATTGTTATTGTTCTGTTTTTAGTCCTTTTTAAAAGTAGATTTTATTTATTTATTACAGAGAGTGAGCAAGTACGAGCAGGGGAATGGGCAGAGGGAGAAGCAGACTCCCTGCTGAGCAGGGAGCCCCACACGGAGCTTGATCCCAGGATCCCAGAATCATGACTTGAACTGGCAGCCGATGCTCAACCAGCTGAGCCACAAAGGTACCCCTATTTTTAGTCCTTACTATGAGTCTCTTATTGTGCCTAATTTGTAAATTAAACTTTATCATAGGTATGTGTGTATAGGAAAAAAACATAGTATATATAGGGTTTGGTCCCATCTACAGTTTCAGGCATCTGGGGGTCTTATAATATATTCCCTGCACGTGAGGGGGACTATTATATTTCTTTATTATAAATCACAATATCCCAGGGAGGAATCCAAATAGAAAAATAAATTAGCTGGCAAAGAACACTCCAAGTTATTATCAGTGGTTATCTCTGGATAACATAATGATAGTAATTTTTGTTGATCTTATTATATTTATTGTAATTTCCCTTTTATTTTCTAAATGTACTACATAAAGCTCATAATAACTTTTTGATCAGAAAACAGATTTTTTAAAGACTGTATGTGTATACATTGGATACATACCTAACATTTATTTATCCATACCCATACAAAGGCTTAAATCTTAGATAAAGAATACAGATCAATGTTTCATGAAATATATGCAGCTTTGGCGTCCAATGAGAAGGGAGCTGGGCCTAGAGTTACAAGGTAGCAAGTCTCTGGCCGACTTGCTACCTTGTAACTCTAGGGGTTTCATACGGCGGGGTGAAGGAGTCACCTTCACCCCGCCGTATGAAACCCATTGCAGGCATTACCAACAACTTCAGGCCTCTTTCTCACAGAGCTCTGGCATCAAGGTTCCCAACACCCCACTAGTTATGAGCAGTTGATTGGAGATGGCACACAAGGAGGAATCTACTCGTCTTTGCTGGCTTAATATAGAGTCCTTACCCCTAAGGCACAGTATCTAATTGGGAGACATAGCAAACATGAGAAAAGCGAAGTATAAAGACTAATTCCCAGTTCAAAATAACCAAAGAAGAAATGCCAGAAGGCAGTCCGTGATTAATTATCAAATGAATCAAAGGAGGAGGGCATTTGATTTTGGGATGGTGAGAACATCAAATATTTTCCAATATGTACCAACTTTGTCTATGTGATGTCAAAATATGTGGAAGAAAAATGTCTTTGCCTCCTCCTTTGTAGGTCAGATTCCTTTCTACTCCTGGATGGTCAGAGCTGACACACCTCTCCTTAAAAAGTGACCCTGAACATGCTGGTTTCTCTCTCTGGGTCTTAATTTTCTTCTACTTTGAAGTGAGTCAGGAGGCTTTGCTCTGAGAGGGTGTGGCAAATGTGATGACATGTAAATATTTTGAGCCTCTAGGAGAAGGGCATGACAGTTACTGTATTTGATTTATAAATAAGTAGAGATTTTAGAGCTTTTATTTTCAGTTACTTTTATTTTCAAGAACTCAGTTTATCCCACATTTCAAATAATACCCCCCCACACACCCACCATGGGTCTGCTGGGATAAGGCATTTTTCCACTCTGCTTGGGAAGATTGCCAGTTAGATTGGGGGATAATAAATTCAATTTAACCCCCCTTTAGGGTATCTGTTTGCTTTTTATTTATATGCTGATAAGAGACATAGGACCTGGGCAGATAGTAGTGGTGACAAGATGGTTATTGAATGGATGAATATGAGTTGTGTTGTTTCCCAGTAGTAGGACTGCGGCTACTTCACTTTAACTTATAAAAGCACAGGATGTTGTTGTGAAGTTTCGAACTGTAGAACATTTCATAGTGTTTTTGGACTGCTTCCCAGATGGAGGAAACATGTGAGGGCACAGATGCATGTACCCTATAATGCCAGGATAGAGAATAGCATTTTCCAGTGCTGTGCTAGGAGTTCAAAGATCTGGGGTTTAGTGCCAACTTGGCCACTTAGTAGTTATATGTCCTTGGGTGTTGTGAGCCTCTTTTTTTTTTTCCTCCCCTGGCAAATTTCCACTTTCCCCTTCTTAGGGTAACAGCACCCCAATTTTCAAGAGCAACTTCCCCTTCTCCATTCAGTGCACACTCCTGATTGAGGGGAGGGATATGAATACACGTGACTAATTAAGATCAACAGTGATTGAATGAGATGGGTCTGTGACCCAAACTGGGCCAATTAGAGTGAATCCTGAGACTTTGCTAGAAGTTTTAGGGAAGAAGAATTCTCTTTCCTATGGGAGGCTACTAAACCTATTGATGGCTATCTTCTCACTCTGAGGATTACCTGTCTAAGAATGAAGCCACACCAGAAGAGTAGAAATGTACAAGAAGAGAAAAAAAGATCCTAGACAAATAGATTTTTTTTTTTTATTATGTTGCTAGCCGGCATATAGTACATCATTAGTTTTTGGTGTAGTGTAGTGTTCAATGATTCATTAGTTGCATATAACACCCAGTGTTTACCGCAACATGTAACCCCCTTAATACCTATTACCCAGTTACCCCATCCCCCTACACGCTCCCTTCTGTAACCCTTAGTTTGTTTCCTGGAGTCCAGGGTCTGGATTTCTTTCCATTCAATTTTCCTTTCCTTCCCTTGTGGTCCTCTGCTCTATTCCTTATGTTCCACATATGAGTGAAACCATATGATAATTGTCTTTCTCTGCTATTTTACTTAGCATAATCCTCTCCAGTTCCATCCATGTCGATGCAAATGGTGGGTATTTCTCCTTTCAGATTGTGGAATAATATTCCATTGTAAATATGTACCACATCTTCTTTATCCATTCATGAGTTGAAGGCATCTCGGTTCCTTCCACAGTTTGGGTATTGTGGACATTGATGCTATGCTATGAACTTTTTTCTTTTTTTTTTTTCTAACTACATCTGTATCTTGGGGATAAATACCTAGTAGTGGAATTGCTGGATCATAGGGTAACTCTATTTTTAACATCTTGAGAAACCTCCATTTTGTTTTCCAGAGTGGTTGCACCAGTTTGCATGCCTACCAACAATGTAAGAGTGTTCTCCTTTTTCCACAACCTCGCCAACACTTGTCGTTTCCGTCCTGTTAATTTTGGCTATTTTAATGGGTATAAGGTAGTATCTCATTGTGGTTTTGATTTGGTGGCTAGTGAGGTTGATGTTGATTCCCTGATGGCTTGTGATGTTGAACATTCTTCATGTGTCTGTTAGTCATCTGTGTGTGTTCTTTGGAGAAGTGTCTGTTCATATCTTCTGCCCATTTCTTGACTGGATTATTTGTTTTTTGGGTGTTGAGTTTGATAAGTTCTTTATAGATCTTGGATATTAGCCCTTTATCCAAAATGTCATTTGCAAATATCTTCTCCAATTCTGTGGATTGCCTCTTAGTTTTGTTGACTATTTCCTTTGCTGTGCAAAAGCTTTTTATCTTGATGAAATCCCAAAAATTCATTTTTGCTTTTGTTTCCTCAGTGTGAGGTAGGAATCCATCAAAATCCTAGAGGAGAATATAGGCAGTAACCTCTTTGACACTGGCCACAGCAACTTCTTTTAAGACACATCTCTGAAGACAAGGGACAAATAGGATTTGATCACCTAGACCCAATCATTCCTAAAACCAGAAATACCTGGCTTAGGGCCTCAGGGGCCTGTGAATCAGTATGTTAGTTAATTTGCTTCAGGTCTGAATTAGGTTTTTCTACCTTGCAGCCAGGACTCCTAACTTACTGGGCAATTCCCCTTCAGGTCTTCAGTTTTCTTCTCTTTAAAAGGCTAAAAATTTAAAAGAAAACAAAAACTTTATTTTTCCATTTGATTAAAAAAGCAATATATGAAAAAAAGCAACATATGGTCATTGAAAATTTTTACATTATAGGAGAAGATTTTTAGGTTGTGTCCACATTTATCTATTAACTCTTGCTGCATAACTAATTACACTCAAATCCAGTGGCTTGAAATAATAAGTGTTTTTATTGCTTGTGACTCTAAATGTTTAGTTAATTTTGTTGATCTTGTCCAAGCTTAGGAGATCACACTGGAGGCTGCTCACTTCTCTACATGTCTATACTCTATATCAGCTGGGAACTGACTGGTATGGGATAGCTTCATCTGCAAATCTGAAGGGCTGGCTGCCAGGTAGAGCAATGGGATGTTTGGGCTCTATCTCTCTTATCACAAAGGCTGGTTTGAGGCTTGTTCTCATAGTGGTTGAGCAGGGCCTTAAAATGGCAAGTGGAAGCTTTTATTTATTTATTTATTTATATTTATATTTTTATATTTTTTATTTTTTAAACCTATAATGTATTATTTGTTTCAGGGGTGCAGGTCTGTGATTCGTCAGTCTTATATAATACCCCGTGGCAGCCTTTTGAGGCCAAAGTTTGTAATTGTCACAACTTTACTCTGGTTGCTTCTGTAGGCCAAAGCAAGTCACAAGGCCAGCCAGGATTCAAGGAGAGGAGAAAATGACACCACATTTTGTAGGAGTTGCAAAATCACATTGCAAGCAGCATACATAGAAGAATGGGGAATAATAGGTGCTGTTTTCATAATCACTACATAACTGTAGTCTTTCAGAAATAATCACTGTTAATGTTTTGCTGTACTTTCTTCTAGATTTACTCAGAACACATATCTTCTGTTTATTTTTATTTTGGAGAATACATATTTTCCGGAAAATATATTTTCTATTTGTTTTTATTTTTGTGGTTGTTTATGAAAAATGGATACTGTATGTACTGTCTTACAACTTACTGTTTTTAGCTTGACTATCTTGAGCATATTTCTTTTATTTATTTATTTACTTACTTACTTATTTATTTATTTATTTTTATTGACATATAATATATTATTTGCCCCAGGGTACATGTCTGTGAATCCTCAGGCTTATACATTTCACAGCACTTAGCACATACCCTCCCCAATGTCCATAACCCAGCCACCCTATCCCTATTCCCCTACTCCGCCCCCCCGCCCCCGGCAACCCTTAGTTTGTTTTGTGAGTTTAGGAGTCTCTTATGGTTTGTCTCCTTCCCCATCCCATCTTGTTTCATTTCTCTCCCCACCCCCCACGATCCCCCACCCTGCCTCTCTTGAGCGTATTTCTATGTCTATCCATATCAACCTCTTCTACAGAGATTGAATGTAGATCATATTCGTAGCTCTGACCTTCTGAGTGTCTGGGATTCTGTGACTCATTATGAACCAAATTCCTTCAGTCCTCAGGCTCATTTCTTCAAAGTGGCAAGAGAACTTTTGGATTCCCAAACAGCTAAAAAATTGGGCCTCTAATCCTGGCTAAGAATATGTGTCCAATTTTGAGTGTTGAGTGATTTCACCCTTGCTGGTTAGAAAATTACTTGTCCTTGTTATTATTATTATCATCATCATCAATTTTACAATGATAATTATGAGACTGCTTCTGTTGAAATTACAGCAGTTGACTCTCATTAACCCATGGAAGTGTATGCGCATTGTTCTGGATATACTGCTTGTCTTCTGGTTTGCACCAATTCAGCAAATGCTAAAATTGGAAGATGGAGCAACCTACGAAGAAAGTTAAGCACTCACCATGTTGATTCTACAGCATTAAGTTAAAGAGGGATGATAGACTGAGGATTATGAGGCTCTAGTTCTTTGGTTTTGAGAAGTCATGAGGTCTTGAGAGCTGCTCACATTTCTTCAAAGCATACCCTCATAGTTCTTAAGCACCCTTAGCCTGACAACAGCTTATACAGTAGTAACTGACTTTGGAAACCTGAATAGATTTCTCTAGTGTTATGATTAAGATCTTTTTGGAAATTTTAGCTAATAGATGTTAGCTAAAGAATGTCAAGGCAGTTATGGATCCTATAGTAAGTGATTCATCACTGAAATAGCTGCTTTCAATCTTTTTGTCCTTCAGCATAACCAACATGTAGCCATCAGTTACATTGACAGAATTGATCGAACCTATGTGACATGAGCTAAGAGTAAGTGGACTTCTGTGTCTGTTATAAGACAGAGTTTCTTCATTGATTCTTTCATTTATTCATTCAAAAATATTTATTCATCATTTACTGTTTGCTGCAGGAATACAAAGATGAATACCAGTTTTTGTCCCCAAGGTCTTACATTTTAGCAAAGAGAAATGGATACTTATGTGATTTGAAGAGTTCCATGAACAAGAATTGATATTATAGTCTAAAGGAAATTTGAGATAGCACATAAAGATACCTAAAATAATGAAGTACATAATAATAATATAATAGTACATGCTTATGTAGTGTTTATATCAGTTAAGTTTTTTTCAGAGAAACAGAACAAATTTCTATCATCTATCTATCTCATCTTCCATTAGGAGAGAAGGAATGAGGGAGAGAGGGAAGGAGAAAGAGAAAGAGAGAAAGAAAAAGAGAAATAGAGAAAGAGAGAAATAGATTTATTTTAAAGAAATGGCTCACAAGATTTTGGAGGCTGGCAAGCCCCAAATCTGCAGGGCAGGCTGGTAGGCAAGAGACTCAGGGAAGAGTCGATGTTGTAGTTCAAGTCCAAAGGCAGTCTGGTGGCAGAATTTCTTCTTCCTCTGAGGACTCCAATCTTATTCTCCTAAGGCCTTCAGCTGATTTGATGAGGCCCACATTATGGACAGTAATCTGCTTTACTCAGAGTCTACTGATTTAAATGATAATCACATGTAAAAAAAAATACCTTCAAAACAACATTTAGACTAATGTTTGACCAAGAACTGGGCACCATGGTATAGCCAATTTGACACACAAAAGAAACCATTACAATCCACCCCTTGTCAACTTGGTACCTATACTCATTTCCTTAAACCATAGTTAATTTCCAAATAAAGGCAGTAACAAAAACATACTCCTGTCTAATGTGATATAACTATACTTCTTATATCCAAAAAAGCACTAACCCTCAGGTAATGTTCTTTCTTCTCCTTAATATGTAACTTAAATACTATGATCTAAAGTTAACAATACTTAAGTACTATGATGTAAAGTTAAAACATCTTAGTACAAGCGAATGAGAGAGAAAAAAAAGATATTTGTTTACTCTGTGTACATAAGTTTGTAACAGAGTGAGGAAGTACTAATGACAATTATGGCTTCTATTTATTTACCTGGTTTCATGGTCATAACTGGTATTTATAACCATCTTCCACCAGTATCCATTCCATATTCCCTTTGTCCTCATCAAGGATCTCAGCCCATTTTGGTTCTTTATCTGGTATGGTGACCCAAACCTTCATTCTTGAATGGACTGGGGCATTAGTCTTGCTTGACTTTACTTGCTATAGTTTTCATTGACCTTAGTCACAAAGCAAGAGTACTATGGGACACCCTAAGGGACCTCCTATATTCAGACATACCCTCCCTTACCTCCATGTGGAGTTGAGGTTCAGTTTTTCTTTGGTGATCAGGATCAGTCACCCCAGCCACCATTCTAACTCCCTTCTTTCCTTGTTAATTTGGAGGCATGAGGAACCTAAAGTGGCTGGGTGGCAGTCTTAATTCCAATTAATGGAATTATTAGAGTGTTTTCTGGTGAAAGTATTCCTCTCTCTGACGCTAAGACCTCTAGCCCACAGAGGATAAGTTTGCAGGGACATGAAGCCCAAAATTTCCTAGGAATCACTAAGGATATGTGCTAGTAGATAACCCCTCAATTCTTGGGCCCATCAGTCTTGGCTATGGAGGAAAGAGCACCGTATATTAGATGCTAATTCAGAGGATATATAGCTTCCTTGTGCACCTTGTTCCAGCTCTGCAAGGCTGTGTCACCTAGTTGGCACTATTACTGAGTTTTTGAGATGTTATTCCAACAGTCTGACAAGCTTGCCACTTCAGAATAGTGGGGAACATGGTAATACCAGTAAATTCCTTAAGCATAGTCTCTTTACTATGCTTCATTTGCTGTGAAGTGGGTTCCTTGATCAGAAGAGCTGCTGTGTGGAATAGTATGAATGTGGTATGAATGTGGCACAGTAGTGTGAATGTGGCAAGGAAGACAAATCTATATCCAGAGTAAATGTCTATTCCAGTAAAAATAAAATGTTGCCCCTTCTATGATGGAAGTGGTTCAATGTAATCAATCTGCCACCAGGTAATTGGCTGACCATCCTGGGAAGGGAACTTCTCAGTGTTGGTCTCTGCTGTTGGGAGAGGTTACGAGAGGTTAAGTTCACACAGCTAATAAGGGAATGCAGCTCCAAAGTCTTTGTCTTAACTGCTACAATCTGGCTGGCCAGTAGCAATGAGAAATGTCCCCAAAGTGAACACAAATAAAATAGTTTTCAGAAAAACCCTGGTGTCGAGGATGAAGTGCTGAATTAAACTCACAAGACCTGACTTTGGTTGCAAGTCAGCCAGTAACTTTTTATATGAATTGAGTAGCTCCCTTTATCCTTCTTTGGCTCATCTGCAAAATGATACTGTGAGCCTAAATCATGAATCTTCAAATGTTGTTAATAACATTTGGCTATTCCAAGGTTTTAGTAGTGAGAAACTCTAAGGGGTAATTAGAGAGGGCAAATGAGTGGTTTCTGGATGGCTTCTCACCACCATCTTTCCTTCAACCAGAGAATCTTAACTTTCAACTAGTTTCATCTGTGGGAATATGCATACCACTGGAACAGAATAGCAGTATCTTCTGTCTTCATCATTGTAGAGGAATGGAATTAACATTTAGTCAACATTTACTACACTAGTAGTTCTTCTACTTATGAGCTTTAAACCTAAAAAATTATTTTCAGTTATATATTGCTTAGTAGCTTAACACAACCATATGTTATTTCTTACAATTTTTTTTTTTTGGTTGGCCAAGCAGTTCTTTTGTTCTACATGGTATTGGCTCAGATATTGCATGAAGTTTCACTCAACTAATGACTAGGCTAGGCCGTAAGGCTTCAGAAGTCCTATCTCACATGTTTGTCGTCTTAGTGCTGGCAGATGGTTAGGAAGCCTTGATTCTTTCCCTTGTATTGTCTCATCCTCCATGGCCTCTACATGACACCTCTCTCACAGCAGGCTAGCCTGGACTTATGTAGCATGGTGGCCTCTGTCATTTATGCCATATTAGATTTGTCAGTACAAGTTGCAATGGCAGTCCAGGTTTAAAGGGAAGAGAAGTAGACTTACACCCCTTGATGGGAGGAGCTATGTGTACATACAGGGAAGGAGAAATTGTTGGCTTATTTTTGGATTCATTGATTTTCTTTACTGGTTTTCTATTCTCTATTTCATTAATTTTGGCTCTAATCTTTATTATTACCTACTTTCTGCTTGTTTTTGGATTAGTTTACTCTCCCCCCACCCAGTGTCTTAAGATAGAAGGTTATGCTATCAATTTCAGGTCTTTCTTATTTCTAAATATAGTCATTTACAGCTATAAATTTCTTTTTAAACTGGCCTTTAGCTGTATACCATGAGTATTGGTATGTTGTCTTCAGTTTCACTCAACACAAGGTATTTTCTTTCACTTGTGTCTTCTTTGATACATTGGTTATTAAGGAGTGGGTTGTTTAATTTCTACATATTTGTGAATTTATTATTTTTTTAAAGATTTTTTTTTGTTTCTTTATCTGACAGATAAAGAGATCACAAGTAGTCAGGGAGGCAGGCAGAGAGAGAGGGGGAAGCAGGCTCCCTGCTGAGCAGAGAGCCTGATGCGGGGCTTGATCCCAGGACCCTGACCCTGAGATCATGACCTGAGCCAAAGGCAGAGGCTTTAACCCACTGAGCCACCCAGGCCCCCCTATTGGTGAATTTCTAAAATTTCTTTCGTTGACTGATTTATAATTTCATTCAATTGTAGTTAGACAACATACTATGTATTATTTCAGTTCTTTTGAATTTATTGAGGCTTGTTTTGTGGCCTAGCATGTGGTCTATTCTGGAGAATGTTCTGTGTGCTTGAGAAGAATATGTCTTTTCCTGTTCTTTGTTGGTCTACTTTTTAGATGTTATTCAAGTCTGCTCTTTCCTTCTTGACATCATAGTTATATCCATTATTGAAGGCAATGTATTGAAGTCCCCAGCTATTATTGTTGAGTTGTCTATTTCTCCTGCAATTCTGTCAGTTTTGCTTCCTGTATGTTGGGGCTCGGTTGTTAGGTGCATAGATGTTTATAACTTTTGTATCTTCCTGATTGACCCTTTGCCACTATTAAGTGTCCCTATTTATCTCTAGCAACATTGTTTTTTGCTTTAAAATATATTTTGTCTACTATTAGTATACCTACTTCAGCTTTTTTATGGTTGCTATTTACATGGCATATATTTTTATGTCTTTCAATTTAAAGTGTGTCTTCTATAAGAAATATATAGTTGAATCTTGGTCTTGTATGAGTCTGACAATCTCTACCTTTTAATTGGATTGCATAATCCATTCACATTTAGTGTTATTACTATATAACAGAATTTATGTGTGTCATTTTACTTTGTTTCTACATAATGCATGTTTCCCTTGTTCCTCTCGTCTTCCTTTACTTCTTTCTTTCACATTAAGTGAATATTTTCTAGTTTAACATTTTAATTCCTTTAATGATCTTTTCACTACGTATTTCTGGGTTGCTTTCTTCGTGGTTACTTTATTACCACATACATCTGAAATCAGGATCTGTTTTATATTTGGTACAAATATAATTCCAGTGAGATATAGACATTATTCCTATGTACCTCTATTCCCTCTTCCCCTGTTTGTGCTATTGTCATTATACATAAAACATCTATACATATTATAAACCTGACAATACATTGTTATAATCATTACTTTATATGATTTTATTACTTTATATGATTGTAAACAAACTTGAGAGGGAAAAGGAGACAAATATATATTTATAGAGTTTGTTATATTAACTTTCCTATTTGCCATTTCGTAGTTCTTTTCATTTCTCTGAATTCAAGTTACCATCTGGTGTGATTTCCTTCCTCCAGTACAGCTTTACTCTGACCCTCCACCTTTATGATATTATTGTCAAATATTCTACACTTCTATGCGTTACAGGCCTAACTGTACAAGTATTTGCACATTTTTTGTACAGCTGCTTTTTAAATTAGCTAAGAGAAGAAAGTAAAAGAAATGGTCATTCATGTAGTATTTTATAACTATGTAATTACCTTTGCTGGTGCATATTTTGTTTTTTTGTGCATGGATTCCAATTACCATCTGGGAATATTTTCTTTCAGCCTGATGAGCTTTCTTTAGTATTTCTGGTAAGGTGAGTTAGTGACCATTTTGGAGGGTAATCTACCCCAAATTATTGTAGAATTCAACAGAGCCATGTACTGGACCAGAAGCATATCAACTCTACCTATCACCAACAGATGGCATTAGAGTTTGCATCAATAGCATCACAAATGCATTTATGATCACATTTGTTGGAGCTTTAATTGTAGAGAACCTTGGCATCCATATTCATCAGGGATATTGGTCTGAAATTCTCCTTTTTGATGGGGTCTTTACCTGGTTTGGGAATCAGGGTAATGCTGGCTTCATAGAAAGAGTCTGGAAGTTTTCCTTCTGTTTCTATTTTTTGAAACAGTTTCAGGAGAATAGGTATTATTTCTTCCTTGAATGTTTGGTAGAATTCCCCAGGGAATCCATAACTAGAGGAAGCTTCAGTAATGCTGGCCAGAGTGCTAAGCAAGACTTCTGGGAAGGGATCTCAAGCATGGACTAGGGCTTCATAGTGGTCAAAAGTGGCTGCTTTGGTTGATATGACCCACAAAACAGAGGAGAGGAGGCTTCTAGCTCTGACTTCTTTCCAAAACAAAGAAAATATTCTCATTTATGCTGTGGCATCTTGAAAATAGGTCATATCTACAGCCATAGTTCTTTTGTGGTGACCCTGTAATATAAACCAGTTTCTTGCTCTCTATTTAATTTGGAAAAATCATTAAAACAAAATAAAAAAGATCCCAATTAGGAAAAACCTGCTCCATAACAGATAATTACTTCTTTTCCAGAAAATGAGTGTCTTTGGATATACCTGGTTTGGGAGAAGCAGTGCCAAACACCATGGGCTAGGCGCCATGCTTGACATCATCAATAATTTCTCTCTAATGCTTCATGCAAACGATGCTGTGAGTCAGATGTCACTCTCTCCTGTTAATAGAAGCAGAATCTGGAGCTCTGAGTTTAAGTAACTAACTCCAATCACATACCTAGTACACAGAAGAGAGTTGAAATTCAGGTCTTTGTATCCCAAGTCACATGGCAGTTATAAGGATCAAAGTGGTAAATTTGGGGGTGGTGAGAGCACCTTTTACATCTTCTGCTTTAGGTTGGACCATCTTTTCCTTTCCTTTCCTTTTCTTTTCCTTTCCTTTTCTTTTCTTTTTCTTTCCTTTATTTTATTTTATCATTTTATTTTATTTTATTTCATTTTATTTCTTATGGGGGTGGGGTAGAGGGAGAGAGAAAATCCCAAGCAGCTCCTTGCCCAGCATGGAACCTGACACGGGCTCAGTTTCACAACCCTGAGATCGTGAGCTGAGCTGAAATCAAGAGTCGGATGCTTAACTGACTGAGCTGCTAACAGGCCCCTCTAGCTTGGACAATTTTGTTAACATCCCATCCTTCCCCATTCTGCCAGTGCCCAGTTTGTGTTCTGTGATTTACCCTGTTTTATGTATAGACTGATGCCCTAGTTTAAGTATATATTCTATTTATTGATTCACTTGTTTGGAAATTTTTGTGTATTTATTTTCTGTCCTTCTCATTGATGGGAATAAACTTATGGTCCACATTTCTCTTTTTACTTCTTAATAATAGAAAGTTAGACTGGGAATAGTTGATGCATCAAGTTGACTTACAGGTTGTGACACCTTGAGCGCTTTCATGAGACTCTTGTAATCAAAGCTAGTTAGATTCTTGGCTGGTAGGTAAAAAATACTGGCCTGGCTGTTAGGAGACCTTATTGTATCACTACATTTACCACAAACAAGTTGCCTGACTGTGGGCACGTTATTTTGCCTTGCTGGACTTCCATTTATACATTTGTAAAGTTAGGGGGCTATATTTGATACTCCTAAGTTTCATTGGTGTTAGGACTAGGACTTTGCTATGGCCTCATGAACTCCTAGAAGTTGGGAGAAGAATAACTTCAAAGGCTCCCAAGCTTGTTTTCCTTGTCCCTCCATCACTCTTGCCACAGGACACAAAAGGCAGTTGTCCAGCTACTGACCCATTCAAGCTCTTTCCCACCCAACTTGTATAGTTTCATTTGAAATCTCATGCCTTGTTACCTTCTGAGGTTTTTTTGGCTTCTGAATGTAGAGATTCACTTCCTACAACCTTGGTACTGCCAACATAATGATGGTACTTGCTGCCTTGTATTGAGCCCTACTATATTCCAGTGTTATGTTATGTTTTCAACACCTCCTACAGGAACTGTTAAAAGCACTTTATACAGATGATCTCATATAACCATTGCAACATGCCTGTAAAGTGGATACCATGATTATCCCCAGTGTGATAAGATGAAGAAAAATGAAGACCAGAGAGAGAGAGAAAGAGACAGAACTCAGGCTCTCTGACACCATAACCTGTATTTTTACCACAAGCCTGTCTCCTGTGGGAAGTGAAAGACCTGAGCACAACTGACCTGAATGGGGTTTCTGGGAATGTGGTAAAGCTTCCAAACTGTATGTCTGCTTCCCAGAGGGAGAGGAATGGAATAGATATTTGGAGATAACCATAATATGTAAGCTGGTCTTTAGATTAAATTGCTAAAAATAATTTAAGACCAGATGAGAAGTTCTCAATAGTTCATAACTAAGAGCTACCTATCAAGTTAGGGAGCTAGAATACAGAAATGTCAACTGTGGTGTTCCCATGGGTAGGCGGAAAGGATAGGACTCTTCAATCCAAGATGGAGGATCTAAGAATGAAGACCAATAAGCCAACCGTTTGGTTATCATGTTCCCTGCCACAGTTGCATCCAGTGGAACTGTGTATTCAAACAGGCCACTTCAAAATGGCTTCAAGAACCATTTCCACCTTGGGGTTCCTGCAGATGTGTGCCTATGGTGTTACTCATCTACCCACAAGACCAGACAGCTGTTCAAACCAGTGTAGCCTCCTGCCTATGTGAAGTGCCTTTCATGGACAACACTGAGTGAGACCACAGAGTGGAGACAGTTGCCCTTTCTGACCTTGCTTATATTATTTGGGTTGAAGGTTGTAGGAAAAGAGAGGAACATTCAAGCTACTTCTCATAGAAAAACTCCAAGTCTTAGATTGTTCATACCCAGCTTGCGAAGTAGCACCAGGAAGGTTGATTATAATTTTGAAAGTCAGAATCAACTATAAAGTATCAATTTTTATATTGGTGTTTTGGTGCTGAGAAGCACTTTTGTAGCAGAGCTTTCTGCTGACATATAGTATTTCTCTGTAGATCACATATCTTGGTTTAATAGGTAGATGGCAGGTTATTTTTCGTGTTCTTGAATGAATTTGACATGTAC
>JAPYYJ010000100.1:0-16317 GCA_028533885.1 Nasua narica | reverse complement strand
GTAGATGTCTTGCTTATTCTTATTTCAGCTTTTGCCCAGTAATTGACCACAGCCCTTCAATATCAAAATACTAAGTATCAAAACAAAAACTAAGTATCTTTCAGTTGCTTGAGGCAACTGTGTAGCCTGTATTTATAAAGGTTCTTCCAAAATTGTGCATTTCCTCTTCACCTTGATGGCTGGCTTCCCATTGGATTTTAAAGGGAAACCAAATCTTCTATAGAATGTTTAAGATCTGTATTTGCACTTGGGGCAGGGAAAAGGACAGAGGACTAGCAAAGGAACAGGGCTTGCTTCCTGCACTCTAAACTCCAAATGAGAATGCATTTTCATGTTATATTTTCATCTATTTTTGATCCATGATGTGGTCCTGGGCAATCGTGTTCCCATGCTGTGGTATGGTTAAGCAGGCTTTGTGGCTACTTTAGGAATGTAACACCGTTACCATCATTTATTTCGGTGTTTCGGGCAGGCGGAGTCTAGTGTCAACCTCAGAGTAAAGGTTTGAAAAACAGTACCAGCATTTAACGATCAAAACAAATGGTTTCAAACCTCATTAAGTGGTATTTAAAAAAAAATCAGCAACAATGACCTAAGAGAACCAAAAAAAAAAAAAAATCAGTATTTCCTTACAACACCATTCTAAATTCACCATTCTCTATAATTGAGTCATCTTTGAAAAAAATACACTGTCCAGAAGCTTAGCTGCTAAGGATTTTTAACGCTACTATTTTGCTTTTCCTAAGAGATTACCATGCTACACAACACTCAAAAGCATAAACCCAGCACTTGGTCCTTTTCTCTCCATATCCAAGAAAAGAAGCACCGAGGTGCCTCAGTTGGTTAAGTGGCTGCCTTCAGCTCACATCATGATCCCAGGACCTTAGGATCAAGCCCCTCAGCAGGGAGCCCGCTTCCCCTCCCTCTGGTGTTCCCCCTTGCTTGTGCTCTGTCAAATAAATAAATAAATAAAATAAAATAAATACCTGGAAAGTTTTCTGGTCCTTTTTTCCCATAAAAGTTAATCTTTTTATCCATGTTCTCTTGCTAATCGTACAAACCACTAAATTTTTTTTTTTTTTTTTTTTTTTATCACCATAGACTAACTGGGCCAAAGGGGAAATCTATAAGGTGTGCTCCTTCACTACCTGGTTCCCAAGATTAATTTCTCTGCCACCAATCCAGACTGGGTTTTTTTTTATTGTTTCTCAGAGATGTTCAACTCATAGTTCTAAGCATCCAGTTATATTCTAATACTCAACGCATAATCATAAATTTCCTTATTACCAACCTTGATTCCTTTCTTCACCTCACATTCGAAGAGGGTGAGATTCTACCTTATTTATAACTATGTTATAAATTTAAAGACAGAAATTTTCCCTAGGTTATACTATCCTAACTCCTGGAACAGTGTTTATAGATGTCACGGTTACACCTGTGAAGACATGCTGATATTCTCCCCTGATCTATGTCAGGTCACGCTACAATGATCCATCTGTCCATTCCTCCTGTGCCCATGTAACAACCCCCGTACTAGGTCAGACCAACAGAGTCTTCCCTCCGACTGAGAGGTTTCTGGCAATTTCCCACCTTTCTTTCCAGTTGTCTTTCTCCAGAACCCAAAGCCTTGGTCTTTCTCAAAGTGAAAATTACAGGGAACTAATGTAAATGACAGTACTGAAGATACCACTACTATAAAATTCAACATAACTTTAAGGATGGGTGGGAAAGGACTTCATGGTCTTAACAGAAGCCAAATTTTGTAAAGTGTATCTTTTAGGTTTTCATATAAAGTGGGTTTCAATTAGCATTTTTGCTTTTGCTAAATGAAAATTCCAAAAGGAAGTCAATGATGTTATTAAAGTCTTAACCATATATTCTAACAATCGGATGTTAGCCTTCCTTTTCTTGAATCATTTTTTTTTAAGATTTTTTTTATTTCTTTATTTATTAAAAGAGAGTGAGAGAGAGCATGAGAAGGGAGAAGGTCAGAGTGAGAAGCGACTCCCCATGGAGATGGGAGCCCAATGTGGGACTTGATCCCGGAACTCCGGGATCATGACCCGAGCCGAAAGCAGTCGCTCAACCAACTGCGCCACCCAGGTGCCCTTGAATCATTTTTTTTTTAAATTCGTCAGTAGCAAATAAGTCACCTACTCAGATTCTGAGAAGTCGAACTGAGTTTAATTTATAGACCTAATATAAAATCGTATGATTTCGCAAATTCATTCGTACTTCTCTTTTCTTGGCTTTAAAAACAAAGACCTTCAGTTTCCAAAGAATAGACTAAAAGGATTTTTCACTAAAGTACAAGACGAAAGTCTCATGAGGCACAATACTCCTGTCCTTGGCTCTCTGTCACACACAGACAGGAGACGTTGTCCTGGAAACCCAATGCCACTCTTGATGCTCAGTGTAAACACTGGACCCAGCACCGGACCTATCATCAACTTCGTAACTCGGGAGGTTCAAAATCTATATACAAGGACAAAAGTTTTGAGTTTGACCAGGTACAATCACACATACACACACACAACTCTCTGATCATCCACTGTACACACTTCCCACCTTCACTCCTTCCCAGTTCACTAATAGTGGGGGGGACAAACTACACTGAGCTGCATACAGTTTTACGACCAAAATTACATGTCTTTCAATTCCCTAAATACTCTTTGTGGGGGCATTGCTTTCTAGTAAACCCCATTTGAAGGATGTCCTTCTCTCTGAGGCATGATATCCTGAAACATTTCAGTCCCTACCATGGCAGCTGATGGGGTATCCTGATGGTATCTAAATTTTCCCTTATCCAGAGCTATTCTATCCAAATGATAAACTCTTTGGTGACTTAAGTTCCAATATAATAACTACCATAATTTCAAGTGGTGGAACGGAATCTATGATCTCTGAGTTCTGGTCCTGACTTGGCCCTTCATCTATGTATAATGAGTGGGTTCGAAAGTCAAGTTTGGAAAGGGTACATATGCTCTCGCAGGGCCCTAGAAACAAATATGGTACTCAGGCCTGAATATATTGGGTCTCTGTCCCCAGTTCCTAACACAGATCTCCTGAAATCCTTGTAATTTCTTTGGTGACGGGAGTATCTTTTGTTCTAAGGAGGTGATTCTGTGTGAGGTCCCAGATGGAAGCTGGTCACTGGAAAGACCAAACCATGGTTAGTATCTTGGAATTTTAGGCTCCACCCTCCATTTCCTTGAGAAGGGAAAAGGGCTAAAAATTAACTTAAGGATCAATCATGCCCTTTTATGGAAGCCCCCCAAAATCTCCAACTATGGAGATAGGAGAGCTTCTGAGTTGGTGCACACCTGCAGAGGGGATGCACTCTCTTCACCCTTCCTGCATTTCTTGCCCTGTGCATCAATTCCATCTAGATGGTCCTCTCTGTAGCCTTGGTTATACCCCTTTACAACAACTTGGCATTTATTAGTAAGTAAATGTTGACTTCAGTTTTGTGCACTGTTCTAGCAAGGTTATCAGACCCAAGACAGGAGTCGTTGCAATTGCCCACCTAAAGCTAGTTGGTGAGTACAGTTGACAACCTGGACTTGTGACGGGCATCGGAAGGACGTGGGGCTGGTCCTGCCGGAGTGAGCCTTAACCTGCGGGATCTGCTGCCACCTCCAGCACACAGCGTCAGGCCTGCAGACCACCCAGCTGGTGTCCCACGGAATTGCTTGCGGTGGTAGAAACTGCCACACGTCTGCTGACCAGAGTGAAGGGTTGTGAGTGGGGTAGAAGCGTGAAAGTCAAGGATTCACAGAAGGAAGGGACTGGCTTTTCCTGATAGAGGAGGGAAGAACTGTAGGTTTTCCTATTATAGTCTCACTGAAGCTGCAAGCATCCTCAAAATTCTCCTCAGCATAGGGCTCCAGGGGCCACGATCCCCGAGCCACGGTTTGTCTGAGGAGTCAATACGTGACATTCCATGTGCCGACACCCAGGTCCCAGCTGCTGTAATAATGATTTAAAATTGCCCCTATCCTGTTGTGATCCTTGGTTCTAGTGGCCTTGATTATGCCAGAGTAACACGTTAGTTACTTAGTTTCATTAGTTTCATTTCCCCATGGCCCAAGTATATTCAAAGTAAAGAGAGTCAGAGAGATAATGGAGTCTAAAGAAAATACAAAGAGATTCTCAGAGAAGCCTAAATAGAAGACATTATTTTATTACAGAAGGGCTTCTCATTGTTTCCGACTTATGTGCAAACTAACATTTCATACTACATTCTGGCATCTGGTTAATGTTAGTTTTTGTTTTGTTTATCGAGTTATGTACATAGACAGAGCCAATATTCTATTTATTTATGGAATTTTTTTTGTCAGTCTGTGAACGCTACCCACTGCGTCAGATCATGTGCCCACCTGGCTTCAAATGAAGCTGCTACTCAAGTCTACACTCCAAGTTACTCAACGGTGTAGTAACAACAATATCTCCTCCATATCCCAGAAAACCATTGCAGAAATAAAGACAAAATTAATGCCAGTCTAGATAATAGCATTTTCTTATTTAGTCATCTATCTGGATGTACGTCACTATCTGGATGTACGTCAGTAATAAGCGTGTGATACAGGGCTAGAGTATGTCCACTGCCTCTCCTCCTCTTCCGCACCAATGGCAGACATCACTAGTCAAACACAAACTTTCACTCTGAACCTGGAAGCAGCCTGAAAACCGTTCAACAGTCTCCTCCAGGTTCTTCTGCCCAACTGACCAGTGTATTTGCCATCAGCCCGTGGGTAAATAAAAGGATGCCTTCTATCAGCCTGATCACTTCAACAACTCCAACACCCACCTTCCAGACTCTTAGACACCATCTTATTGATGTGAAGGAAATCAAAGTGGTCGGATACATTTTTGCTACAAGGAGTTTTAGGATGATAGTACTCCCCTTCCGTTCTTCAGGTAAGGATCCTAAGGCCAAGAGAGTGGAAAATCATCCACCTTCCCATGAGTTGGCACGAACACTGGGATGAGTCTGAGGTGAACGCCCTTTTCTATGTATGACACCGGCTCAGCCAGGGCTGGCCATAAAGGCAAAGGTAAGAACACTCCATTTCTTCAGCTACCCTCCTGTTCTCCTAAATTCCAGAAGACTACAAACAGCTTTGGTGTGCATCTCTTGCATTTCCCCCTTCACCATCTGTCTCTCGAAAACAAACATATTTGTGTGTGTGTGTGGCTAACCGGGAAGAAGAAAGCCTTTGGATTTCACATTTGGTAAGGGGGAAAAATTATCCACTCACTAAAGGCTTCCTTCTCACACATACACAATGGCTCTCAAACCTTCAACTCTATTCAAGACCTACAATACATATTTTTATCTAATGATCTTAAAAATTGGACTTTAGGGGAGTCTGGGAGAGCGTAAGAATCTTTAAACTCTATACGTGAACACGTTTGACCTAGAAGCTACTGTGTAATATTTTAGGCTAATATGCAAAGAAAATCACTATCTTAACTTCTAAATTTTCTACACGTACAAAAATACACAGAAAGAACCTGCTAAAACCTCCAAACAAGGAAAACTTACTGTCTTATATGTCTTAATTTAGTCATTGGTCTTTTAACTCAATAATGTTATTTCTATAGGATTCCGAAGTACCAAGAACCAACTGCTAATTTTACAATAGCACTATGCATCTCAGAAGTTCTTAAATGATGCCACTGACAGTATCACATCACAAAGAAATGAGCAGCAAAGCAAGAACACATTCTTGAAAAGGGTTTAAATGCTTAACTCAGTCTGAATCAAAACGGTGATCAAAAGATTATTTCCTCACATGACCTGTCATTATCAGAAATAGGAAAAAATTCAGTTCAAAATGATTTTTTTCACGTTTTAAGGTAATCTTTCAAAGGTACATATCATTAATATCTTTGAATATAATGAGAATAATCAAAGAAGTGATGTTTTAATTCTAGGAAAATATATGTCTATTCTCACACAACTATGAGCTACATACACAAAACTACTGCTTATTTAATGAGAAATGAGACCAAATAGTCCTTAATAATAAAGGAATTTCATGTACTCAGCACGTTGACAATGCTACTGAATTATATTAAGTCTGAAAACACAGAAAACACAGAATAAAATTGCTTCTATTTAGAACCGTTCACAACTTAAACGTAAATATGCCAATATAACAATCAACAAATTACAAAAGTTATCAAAATAACAGTCAAGAGATGCTAAATCTATTTATTGAGTAAAACTTAAGCATGCTTACAAAGAAAAGAATCAAACCAGAAATCGTCGACCTACTTCTTTTCCCAGTAAGCGTGGCTAACAAAGGAACTATACAAAGGCTGTAGGATCCCAGGACCAGCAGTGTCAATAAGGTAGCATCATAGTGCCTCTCTGAACCAGCCGGTGGGGTGAGTGTAGAATTGATAAATATTTTTGAAGAAATATCCGTCTCTGTACAACTGCGAAATCCTCCTGGTACAGTCATTTAAAAAGATCAAAGCAATCTTAAGCAGGAAAAACTGCAGCCATGTTCACTCTCCTATCCCTCATGCCTGCTCTTGGTGAATCAGAATGGAGGGGGGAAAAAAATCCGTAAGCTCCAAGGCACTACACAGAACAGATTAAACCCGCCAGCAAATCAAACTAAGAAAAGACTCATTGATTTGAATGCTTAATCTGCAACAGGGACACCACCACTAGACAGGCTCTGTGGGTGCACGGTAAACTCCTTTGTTACAAGACAAAAAGGAATGGACAAAAGCATTTTACAACCTCCTTAGGAGAGGCTGACCCAGTACTGAAACAGTGGCCAAGTCAACATGGCTGGCAATGGAAAAGGCTGGAGAGCGACTCTACAGAACGTGCCTGCTTCCAAGGGTCACAGATTCCGTTGCTACCGGCTCGGCTCCCTCCCGGAGAGCTCGCTGGTGATTCTGCTTTGCCAGTTTGTTTTTAAAATTCACACCCCCAACAGAGAAAGCTGCAAGGGAAATAACCTTAAAATAATACAAGTGTGAATTGCCTTTTCCAATTCAGAGAGCATTCCTGGCTACATGCAAATCTTTCCTATTTTACACCACAACTCTAAAAGTGAAACCATAAGTGGATAACACACCTTTTTAATTTTAAGTAGAACATTTTAATATTCCCAGAGTTCCAGGACACAGCTACTTACTACGACGTGAGACAAGCTACTGCTGCTAAGTGACCTCTCGGAAATGTGCTCATTAATTCAGTCACTAATTCAATGCCTTCTCCACACATTCACAATCTCAATTCCATCCCATGCTGGCTGTGTGCCCTTGCGCCAGGGACAACCTCTCTGAGCCTCACTAGCACACCTCATACATACAATCAGGGCTGTGGCAGAAGTTATTTGAGAAAGGAAAAACAAAAAAGAATGTATGGCAACCTTTTAATAGCACTCCACACCCAAAGGTTCAATAACTAGGACCCCATTTTGTCCTTGTTCCCACACAAGAAACAAATTGATCCCTCCTGAAAGCAGAGAGAACTGCCTTCTCTCCACCTCATGCTTAATAACCTTATTTTCTCTGATCTTCTAGTTATCCAGGTAAATATCCTCTTCAACTACCTTTCTGATAAGGACCATTTCTTTTATATCCCATATCCCTCCCCCCCCGGCATCTATCGTGGTGCCTATACCCAGCAGACATGCTACAGCTGTTCAAATTAATAAATCTATTATTGTGTGAGGAAACATAGAAAGGAAATGAGCAAATGAATGCTAAAACCAAATATGTCTTTCAAATAAAAAAGATAGCTCAATGAATTCATCCATTTTATACACAGAAAACAGAATTTACCTTAACTGAAAACTTTAGAAATACTGAGTTTGAACTACTTAAAATTAGGCTTGAAGTTATACTACTCAAATTCCCCTGACTCTAGCATCCAAATATAAGATTACAAATACAAGATTATAAAAAATACAGTCTTTTATAAAGCAAATCACACCTAAGTTCTATTTTGATTTCCAGTTGGGTTCCAACAGCCCCCAGATTGCTTCCCTTCCTTAAACCAAAAACCACCATTGTTTCAAATGATGCACTTTGGAATTCTCCATGCAACAAAATACCGGGTACCCTCAACACAAAACTATTTCAGTATTTCACAGCATCATCATCAAAACAGAACATTATTTGAAGATTTTGCTTTTCTGCCAAACTTTTTGAGAAAGTCCATGAGAGAAGCAGCATTCCTATTTCCCGCTAAATCACAAAATCAAAATTCTAACAATTATTTGTAGCGTATTCGTCTTTTCTTATAACTATGGCTGCAATGATCCCAGAAGTTTGACAGAAGACCGACTTACAATTATTGCTGTAAGTGCTCAGATCGCTGTGGGTGCTGGTAAGAGAGGAGGTGCTTCCTGTTCTCCTCAGCGCAGAACTTTTCAAAGATGCTTTGGATTTAGGAAGTGGTCTAGGCAAATTCACCCGAGACGGCTGTGCATTTTTCAAGGATGTAGGTTTTCCTTGGGGTTAAAGAAAAAATAAAGTTTCTACTTCATTTTGAAAGGCTTAAGCTTATAAACTTCATCTGCTGCACTAACTACGGAGTCAAAACAAACTGAATATTCGGAAGCATGCAATCTTCACACAGATGTGGTTTTTTATTTTTGATGACTTAGAGGCAGAAGAGCAGAGGCAATGATGAGACCATCAGGAATGCAAAGGGGAGCTATAACCCGGTAAGCTGGAGTAATTAGCTCAGGTCTTGTGTGACAGATCAAAAAAGCCACGTGACACAGGAGTTTCTGGCAAAGTTGAAATCAAAGCTCTGACTTCCACTCATACTGTAGATTAAAAAACAAACTAGTCCATTCATACAGAGGCTACCATGTAAAAAATAGATGAAAATTTAAAAACCAAATCAAAGAAAGAAAAATTCAATTTTTTTTTAAGGATTTTATTTATTTAACAGAGAGAGAACACAAGCAGGCAGAGAGGGGAGCAGGCTCCCTGCCAAGCGAGGAGCCTGATGCAGGACTCGATTCCAGGACACTGGGATCGTGACCTGAGCGGAAGGCAGCTGCCCAACCAACTGAGCCACCCAGGAGTCCCAAGAAAAATTCAATTTGAGGAGGAAAAAAATTCATTTAAAAAATTCCTAACGCTTACCACCAGGTGGCGATAGATTATTTTTTCACCTCCTCTTCGTTTTGACTCCTTATTTGCCAAACTTAAATTGTCTTCACTCAAACTTCTCTTTCTTGCAGCATAAATGCTTCCATTTAGCAATAAAATATGTATGCTTCATAATCTCTGGCACCTTTGAAATCACACAATCCTGATGCTCACACCTGCCACCTGATTATGGGCATTTCCCAAGTTCAATCCTTACAACTTTCTTCATATCCCTCTCTTGAAGAATCTTCATTTATTTCACTCTAACCCTTGCCCATCTGGATGAATCCCAAATTCCCACTTGCAGCCTCATCCTTTTTCTGAATACCAGTGCCACTCACATTTTGAATGTTTGTTCAATGTTTGAATGAACATTGTTCATTGATGTTGAATGTTTCGATTTCGACACTTCCGTATCTTCCTCCCTTATGCTAATTATAAATCCATTTTTCCTTTTTCCCAGCCTCAAAATGCTAAAATTGTCCTTTCTTCCCCACATCCCCATATAATCTAACATGAAGACTCTCAATGCTAAGGGTATTACACCACTGAAAAATATGAAGAGCTGAAAAAGAACTTACACAAAAACGATCATGTCCTATATTCCTAATGGCTCCGTGAGCGAGTGAAGTTTCTGGGAAGCAAGGTTCACGGCTTTGTAGGAGTTCAGTGACTTTGCTCATGAACTTTTCATCTTAAGAAAAAGGAGGTTAAACTCCCTAGATCTGGCATTGAAAGTTACCCCCTTTAAAGTTCTACCCATCTCCAGCTGTATCTTTGTACTTGTTAACTATAAAAATCAAGCTTCTGGTTATGTTTATTACCAAAAGAGGCGTTTGTTCAAGAATAGCAGAGAGTAGCAAGCTATGGCACAGCCATATGCAGATACGTCCGACATCGGCGAGGACAGTGGGAAGTTGGGAAGGCTGCTACAAATAAAAAGCCCACTGGAGTAAATTGGGAGCTGGAAGAACAGTGGCTTCTTATTGGCGGAGTTGTTGCGGAGGGTGGGCAGGGGCGGGTAGGAGGAAGCGTTCCACCCCCCTGCTGGGATAATCAAGTAGTATCTGCCTGCAAGTTAGTCTTTTTGTTGGTACTGCTCCGGACAGAGCAGTGGTAAGCAGGAGGGCTCCCCCTGCCCAACCTTCCAATTTCTTTTTAGTGAGGTTTCCCATTGCTCATTTCACAGGCTGTTCTTTTACGTTGTGTGTGCTCTGCTCCAGTCAAGGTAGTTTCCTCTCTCACACCGCGAAGTCCTATTCTAATTCAGGAGGCAAACTGCTTCTTTTCTAAGAGGTCTTCTTCCACTCCATCCCAATCCTACCAATCCTCATTCCCCCCCTTATATTTTGCTTTGACAATTTTATTAGACTCCTAAAGTGCTGTCCTTCTACCCTTTCCAAGTCCATCCATCATATTGACCTCCTGAATATGAAAAAAAAAAAAAGTCATGACCCAGTCTAAAATTTGTGATTCCTATCACCTATAAGATGATCTTATTTTTAATACCCTTAATATTTAATTTTAAAGGTGTAAATGGCAGTCCTAGCATTGATTCCAATCAACCTCTCCCCCATTATGCTTTGCCATCCTCTCATACATATACCCACGCACACCTTTTTATTTTTCCAGACCTTTTTACTCTATTCTGCTTATGTCCATCTTTGTGAATGAACTAGCCTCTTTTCCATCTAGTCCCCAATCTTGCCTGGTGAATACAAAGCTGACAGTTGTTTCAAATCCCTGCCACTCACTTGTAGCCCCTACCCTAGATCTACTGAATCCCAACCTCCATTTCAACAAAATCTCCTGGTGATTCAAATAAATGTAAGCATGAGAAGCACTGTTGAGAATCAGAACCTCCTTGTAAAACCGCTCCTGCCAGGGCACCTTCCCGCGTGTGCCATGGGCCACGCCTCCCTTTACCACACCCCCACCTGCTTCCACAACAGGATCTGTTTCATTCGGGCTCTGGGACTACTCTCCAAGGTCCCCCAGCACAGGAAGAGGACCTGATACCATTCTGCCCCTCAGGACCTAGCCAAGGGTATAGCCCGGAGTGAGATTTAATAAATACTCGCAGAATGAACTTCTACTGTAAGGCCAAGAGGAAGGTGTGCCAAATAGGGAGAGGCTGGGGGAAGAGGACAAACTTTCAGCCAGAAGAAGAATAAGTCTGGGGAACTAATGTAAAATGGTGACTATAGTTGATAAGACTACTATATAATTGAATTTGTTAAGAGCTGAACTTAAATGTCCTCAAGAAAAAAAGAGAATGTGTGAGGTGAGGGATATGTTAAAGAACTCCATAACTGAAATCATTCTACAATTTATATCAAATCACAATGCATACCTCAAAAGTCTTTATACTTTAAAATGTCAAATTAGACCTCAATCAAGTAGGGAAAAAATGTAGAATTATACAGATGATAGTAATAGCTATTAAATTTTTTTTTCAAAGGCCATGAGTAAATAAATTTTGGATAATGCCTTCTCTCATCTACACTGAAGCATTAAACACTTAATTTTTACAAGCTTATTTGTCCTTTGTTAATATTAATGGGACTCTTCAAATCGTTTATTAACTAGATAAAAGGAGACATTTTTCTCTATGGTCCTTATAATAATTAGCAAGTAATAGATACTCAAATATTCATTTGATTTTTAAACTTATATTTAGCCACCAGTTTCACTTGCTTTTGGAGGTACAGAAAAAGCAATCTTTTAGAATATACAATTACTAAGTTATGGCCCCTTGACAGCAAAAACAAATGTAAGTCTTTACCATCATCGGAAACTATGAGCAAGGGTGAGCAAGTCACAGAGGAATATTTCTGAGCCACAGTACAGTCAAGGCTAAACAAGTCCGGAAATTTGACTTGTTTTTCAGAAAGGGATGTTTCATAGCATTGTTTCTGACAGCATCATGGGTTTACACACATTTCTCAGTGTGCCTCAGAATTACTACAGACCCGAAGCCTTTCTGATTCCAACACACAGCTGGGCACCAGAAGCAAGGTCGTTCTGCCCCATTCCCAAGGCTCGCTGTCCCTCCCACCTAATGGCAACTTGCAATCCCAGCAAAAGTCTTCACCATTCGACCACTAGTCTGACTCCTGGGCACTGAGGGCACTGAACAAAGCCTGCTGCACCACAGAATTACCTCCTTTGAAACTTAGAATAATCCTAACAGTGCACCACCATTACTATTCTCAGCTCACAGATGAGAGACTTACTTGGGTGGTAAAATGGCTTCCTCGGGGCACATACCTCAGCAGTGACAGCGATGCCAGGAAGGCAGGTAACCTACCACCAGCCCAGAGTTCCCTTTAATGGACTGCAGAACAGAAGCATCAAGTGAAGGAAAGGAGAATCAGGCTGGAGGCCACTGAGCTCTCCTTCTAGAAGGGGGCTCCCCTAGTGCAATGGTAAACCCAGTGGAGATATGACCAAGGTGTTTCACTGTTTCACCAACAGTCCTCATGTTTAACTGAAGAGCAAAGGTGACCTCAAGTACCCATAATTGAACTTCATATAAAGAAGCAGTAAAGCATATACATCATAACCAATATGAAAAGGAGCACACGGCAACATTGGGCTGAGAGACTGAGCAACCTGAGAACCAAATTCTTAAACAAGGAAATCCTTACAGGATCGTTCATACAGTTCTGAGCGGTAGTCCTCACCCATTTGCTTCACAACACGCAACCCATCCCAGAAGTAAACCATCGAGATTTAAGACCTACCTACAGACACATTACTGGCCTCAGTGGTTTACTTTAAGCTTATGCCATTAGCATAATCTTATACAGAGACAACAGATTTGTTTTGACCCTGTAATTATTACCATCTTTTGTCTAGGGAAGACATGGAAGGAATAGCATGTACACTTAGCCTTAGATAGTAACACAGAGAGTCTATTGGGTTTGAAGTATGGCCTCATCAACAAGCAACGTACTCGGATACCCGCCTTGGAAAATCCGATTAAATGTTCTATACTTAACGACAGAACATCATTAAGGAATGCCTTGTAAAACTAAAAATCTAATAAAATGATTCATTATGTGGAACAAAAGATATTAATATTACCCCACTTTTTAAGCTCTTTCCTACATATTGAGAATTCCATAAGATATACCAGAATTTTATGAGGCTGTAATGAAATATAGCGCAAGGAGACATAGAGGAAAAATAAGGGCAAAAGGTGGAAATGGGTAATTCCCCCCCACCCTTTATATGCTTTTTCTCCTCATACTTTATAATAAGCACGTTTTATCATAAAAGCTAACATAAAACATTAAAACACTAATAGATATTATTACAGTCAGTGGAGTCAAATTTTTAATCGGATAAAGATGTTTAAAACAGATTAAGAAATCAAGAAAGGATAAATTGGATCAACAATTAAAGTAAGGAGATTCTAATAATTTTTATTCCTGTGCCTCTGCAAATATTAGGTACTCAATCCTTTCAATTTTACTAAGAAAAAAACAACACCACAGAAATCAGTGGCTTAAGTGATGCTTTTATATGGTTATGATGAAAATAGTCCCTTTGCTACTGGAAAGTTCTTCATGAGACTGTAATGGTGTGGTCCTAGGACTGGAAATCAAAGCTGAAGAATGAACTCCTGAATGGTACGCCTTTGTTCTGACACTTATGTTAAAGGATTCATTGTCCAGGAGAAAGTTCCCAGGGCATCCACAGGTATGTAGTGTCCTCAAGCAGGAGACTGGCCTCCTCTGTTCCTGAAGGAAAGGCTGGGAAAGAAGTGAGTCCCACAGCTTGCAAAATGCCTTCAAAGTAACGAGAGCAGTTTCCCAGGCCACAGAAACATCTACTCGTCAAAACAAGTTCTTCTCTCTGAACTCTTAACTGGACCAGGAGAAATTCACCTTCAATATATTTTTCACAAGATTATTCCACACTGAACAAAAGGAGCTACTGTTCTTTACATTTGATGAAATTAAAGTGTTCTGGGGTGCCTGGGTGGCTCAGTTGGTTAAGAGACTGCCTTCAGCTCAGGCCATGATCCCGGCGTCCAAGGATCGAGTCCCATATCCGACTCCCGGCTCTGCGGGAAGTCTGCTTCTCCCTCTAACCTTCTCCCCTCTCATTCTCAGTCTCTCTCTAATAAAGAAATAAAATCTTTAAAAAAAAAAAAAAGGTAAAAAAAAAAAAAGAAATTAAAGTGTTCTGAAGAAGTTTCAAGGAGTTGGGGAAAAAGAAAAAAAAACAGCAACCCCCCCCCAAAACCTTAGCTACTATTTTACCTATATTAGGAGACACAGATATTAATAAAAATCTAGACAATGGATTCCCAGGAGAAGTGATGCTACGCAAGTATTTACATGCCTACATGGTAAGGTAACAGCAAAGTAAGGTAATTGCAAAGCAAATTGCAAAGCGCAAATGTATAGGGTGCAGGAAACACCCGACATTTTACTATAGAAGTCGATGCCAAACATTTTCAGAAATAATTATAAATACTAGAGAATACGTATTTCATTAAAAAAATTTTTTTTTTCAAAGAGTTCATTCATTCAACAGAGAGAGAACACAAGCAGACAGAGAGGCAGGCAGAGGCAGAGAGAGAGGAGCAGGCTCCCTGCCGAGCAAGGAGCCCGATGCGGGACTCAATCCCAGGGCGCCGGGATCACGACCCGAGCCTAAGGCAGCTGCTCAACCAACCGAGCCACCCAGGCGTCCCATCATTAAAATTTTTTTAATAGGATTGTGGTTTGTGTGGCTTACTAGGTGTACAGGCATCCCGGGGAAGGAAAAGAAGATGAGGCTGGAGAGGTAGTTTACCGTTCAGGATGGCAGGAAATGCCAGGCTAAGAACTTCGGCCCTTAATTGTAGCGGGTAGGGTGTGGTGGGGAGATGGGGAGGGTGGGGGACTGCAGCTTTCTTGGCATTCACCCCGGGAGTTTGATCAAGGGCGGGGGCAGTGTGCCTAACTGACCAGACACCAGCCGGGAAGAGTCTGAAATGCAGTTTGAAATTGGAGAAAAGCTTAGGAAGCAAGTGCACTTGCCAGGACTATAGGCCGTGGGGATTTTCACTGGACAAGGAGGCCAGCGTGGAATATAGACACTACATGTTAATATATATAGCTTAAAATATCAATTATTGTATTTTATAAAATATAATAAGTACCAATAAGGCAGGGCCCTTAACTAGTCAGGAAGAGAAAATGCCAAATAGACATAGTTAAAATATAAAACATGAGACCATGTTTATAGCTATAATTACAACTTGGGTTCTTTTAGCACAACTCTGTAGAGAAAGTGACCTCTACATTAATTATCTATAGTAGCTACGAATTATTATAAAGCCAACCTAAGTCTACCCAAAGGGATAAAAAAATTGTTAAGTTATGGGAGAAATAAATTATACTCAAAACTGTGGCTGCAGATTCATTTTTATTAACCCAAAGGACCAACTTTTCTCATTAATCCTAAAGAAGGTATCAGAAAAGTTTGCTTCAATATATAGTGTTATTGCCTAAAAATTATATAAATAAACCTGATAAGCTGCTTACAAAATCAATACTATAAAACAGCATTTTGATGTAGTAGGAAAAACATAAAAAAGATCCTTCAGCAATAAAAAGTAATTACACATGGAGACATGTACATGCACACACTATTTCTATAAATAATCAAAAAGTGCTGATATTATGGAAAAAATTTTACATGAGGAACATAAAAGATTTGAATAACTAAATATACACGTTAGTTCTTCCCTGAATTAATATACTAGTTGAATGGTATTCCCATCTAAATCCACATGTGATTATTTTAAAGGGGGACTTGGGAGAACTTTTAAAAAACCAATTAAATTACTTAGAGTAACTAAAAATAACCAAAAATTTTGGAACATAAACATGAGATCCCTACAGCTGAAGAACAGAAAACTCTGATTAAAAAAAAAAAATGGCCCAAGTACTTGAATAAAACTTTCTCTAAAGAAAATACATAATGACCCTGCAATTGCACTACTCGGTGTTTACCCCAAAGAAGCAGATGCAGTACAAAGAAGGGCCACATGTACCCCAACGTTCATAGCCGCAATGGCCACAATAGCCAAACTGTGGAAAGAACCAAAATGCCCTTCAACAGATGAATGGATAAGGAAGATGTGGTACATCTATACAATGGAATATTATGCCTCCA
>CM052815.1:92672411-92700766 GCA_028533885.1 Nasua narica | reverse complement strand
ATTGAGAATGATATTTGCTGTGGACTTTTCATAGATAGACTTTATGATGTTGAGGAATGTACCTTCTATCCCTATACTTTGAAGAGTTTTAATCAGGAACGGATGCTGAATTTTGTCAAATGCTTTTTCTGCATCAATTGAGAGGACCATGTGGTTCTTCTCTCTTCTCTTGTTGATTTGTTCTATCACATGGACTGATTTGAGAATGTTGAACCACCCTTGTATCCCAAGGATAAATCCCACCTGGTCATGATGAATAATCTTTTTAATGTGCTGTTGGATCCTATTAGCTAGGATCTTTTTGAGAATCTTAGCATTCATATTATCAGGGATATTGGTCTGAAATTATCCTTGTTGATGTGGTCTTTGCCTGGTTTGGGGATCAGGGTAACGCTGGCTTCATAGAAAGAGTCTGGAAGTTTTCCTTCTGTTTCTATTTTTTGAAACAGTTTCAAGAGAATAAGTATTATTTCTTCCTCGAATGTTTGGTAGAATTCCCCAGGGAATCCGTCAGGTTCTGAACTCTTGTTTTTTGGGAGGTTTTTGATCACTGCTTCAATCTCATTCCTAGATATTGGTCTATTCAGGTTGTCAATTTCTTCCTGTTTCAGTCTTGGAAGATTATGGGTTTCCAGGAATATCCATTTCTTCTAGGTTGTTTAGCTTATTGGCATATAGCTGTTGATAATTTTTGATGATTGTTTCTATTTCCTTTGGATTAGTCGTGACCTCTACCCTTTCATTCATAATTTTGTTAATTAGGACCCTCTTTCTTTTCTTCTGGATGAGTTTGGCCAGTGGCTTGTCGATTTTATTGATTCTTTCAAAAAACCAACTTCTGGTTTCATTGATGCGTTTTACTGTTTCTCTAGTTTCTAACTCGTTGATCTCTGCTCTAATCTTGATTATCTCCCTTCTTGTGCATGGGGTTGCCTTGATTTGTTGTTGGTTTTCCAGTTCTTTAAGGTGTAAAGAGAGCTGGTGTATTCGGGATTTTTCAATTTTTTTGAGTGGGGCTTGGATGGCTATGTATTTCCCCCTTAGGAACACCTTTGCCGTGTCCCATGGGTTTAGGATTGATGTGTCTTCATTCTCATTGGTCTCCATGAATTGTTTAAGCTCCTCTTTGATTTCCTGGTTGATCCCAGCATTCTTGAGCATGTTGTTCTTTAGCCTCCAAGTGTTTGAATTCCTTCCAAACTTTTTCTTGTGGTTGAGTTCCAGTTTTAAAGCATTGTGGTCTGAGAAAATGCAGGGAATCATCTCAGTCTTTTGGTATTGGTTGAATCCTGATTGGTGGCCCAGTATGTGGTGTATTCTGGAGAAAGTTCCATGTGCGCTCGAGAAGAATGAGTATTCTGTTGTTTTAGGATGGAATGTTCTGTATATATCTATGAGGTCCATGTGGTTCAATGTGTCATTCAAAGCTCTTGTTTCTTTATTGATTTTCTGTTTAGATGATCTGTCAGTTACTGAGAGTGGAGTGTTAAGATCTCCTACTATTAATGTATTCATATCGATATGAATCTATTTTGATTAACAGTTGGCTTATGTAGTTGGCTGCTCCTCTATTGGAGGCATAAATGTTTATAATTGTCGGGTCTTCTTGGAGGATAGACCCTTTAAGAATGATGTAGCCTCCTTCCGTGTCTCTGACTACAGTCTTTAGCTTAAAATCTAATTTCTCTGATATGAGAATCGCTACCCCAGCTTTCTTTTGAGATCCGTTGGCATGAAAGATGGTTCTCCATCCTTTCACTTTCAGTCTGGATGTATCTTTTGGTTCCAAATGTGTCTCTTGTAGGGTCCTGTTGTTTTATCCATTCTGCAACCCTGTGCCATTTTATGGTCACATTTAGGCCGTTCACGTTGAGAGTGATGATTGAAAGATATGTGTTTATTGACATCATGTTGCCTGTGAAGTCCTTGTTTCTCTGGATGGCCAATTTCTGTTCTAAGTCACTCATGTGTTCTTTCTACTTTTATAGAACCCCCTTTAATATTTCCTGGAGTGCCGGCTTGGTGGTCACATACTCTTGTAATGTTTGCCGGTCTTGGAAGCTCTTTATCTCTCTATCCATTTTGAATGTCAGCCTTGCTGGATAAAGGATTCTTGGCTGCATGTTCTTCTCGTTTAGTGCCCTGAATATATCATGCCAGCCCTTTCCCGCTTGCCGGGTTTCTGTGGACAGGTCTAATGTTATTCTGATGGGCCTTCCTCCGTATGTAAGGAATCTCTTCCCCCTAGTTGCCCTCAGAACCTCTTGTCTAAAATTATAATTTGCAAATTTTACAATGATGTGTCTTTCTGATTTTCTAGACTTGTTGATCTTGGCTGGTGTCCTTTCTGCCTCTAGGATACGAACACTTGTTCCATTCCCCAGATTGGGGAAATTTTCATTCAGAATCTGGTCAGCTATATCTTCTAGTCTTCTGTCTTTCTCTACCCCCTCTGGGATACCACTGATTCTGACGTTGCAACATTTCATGGCATCATTTATTTCCTTAAGTCTGTTCTCATGATTCCTGAGCAGTTTGTTCCAGCTCTCCTCCTGACCTTTCTTTTCAACCATTTTATCCCCTAGATCACTAATTCTATCCTCTGTCTCCGTAACTCTAGCTGTTAGACTATTTAGATTGGATTGGATCTCATTAATAGTGCTGCTTACATCAGCTGTACTGGATCTCATTTCTGCCCTTAGAGATTCTGTGTTGTCATTAATGTTTTTCTCCATCCTGGGCATTGCCTGGATAATTGTCACCCTGAAATCCCTTTCTGACATACTGTTTATGTCCATGTCCAGTAGCTCTGAGGGAGAGGGTGTAGTCTCTGGGTATTTCTCCTGTTGGGTGTTCCTCCTCCTAGGCATTTTGATGAGAAGTGGATGAGAGAATCTATAGCTGGATATATCGCCCCCAATCCAGGCAGGGTGCACCCTGGAGGGTTTTGGAGGAATTGGGATTCACCACCAAAAAGAAAGAATAAGGATAAAAAAAGATAGAAGGAGAAAAAGACAAAATCCCAGCCAGAATGGGCCCCAAAAACAAGATTTATAAGGTATGTAAACAAACACGAACAAACATATAGACCAACACACATAAATGACAAGAAATAAAAGAACCTAGCAGAATGAACCCCAAAAATAAGAGTTATATAATACTGTAACAAAAGCAAATATGTAGAAACACTGACAGATAAGATGAGAGGGTGGTTATAACTCCTCGCAGGCGAGACAGTTTATTTCAGGTCCTCCTGCGTTTATAGTTGTATTAAGCCTCTAGTTGTAATGTTAAGTAGTTTAAAAAAAATGTGAAAGCAAGTGAATAATAAAAGAAAAAGAGAAAATAAGAAAGAGGAAAAAAAAACTTGTATCTATGAAATATACAGGTTTGAGGGTATTAACAGGAGCTTAATATATTGATTTCCCCTGGCGTTGGGGGTTTAAAATTTTATGGGGACCCTGTGGTTATAGTCCTTTTGTTCTTTGGCTGGTCTTCTGGGGGAGGGGCCTGCCGCGTTGTTTTCCAGTCAGTCTTGCTTGGGTTGAGTCCCCCTGTCCCCCAGTCAAGGGGCTGAGCTCTGTGGAAACCGGTTTCTCAGTCTTTCGCTCTCTGAAGGTTTTTGCCTTTTGTAGCTTTTTCACCTTTTCAGAGAGTCCAAGCAATGAATCTGCCCAGAGGCACTCAGACCTCCGAGTTACAGGAAGCCCGAGTCTCTGCTCCCCTCTGTGTGGTTCAGAACACACACTCCCCACCGTGAAATTTCTGCTCACAGAGCAGCCTGTTCGAGGTGGCGCGCGACCCCATCCGCCTTTCTGCGCCTCGCAAGTGGGAACCGGGGTGACTAGGCCGCTTGCCCGTGTTCTCTCCGGGGCGGCCAGGATCTCTCAGGCCCTGCAGCGGGTCACGAATGTCGCGGGTGCACACAGAGAAAAGTTCCGCCTCCTGGACCACCGCAGACTCTCTAAAGGCACTTGCTGGTGTGCGCCCGGCCCACAGGATGTTGCAGAGAGCGGAAAGCTGCAGGTTCCAGAATCGCGGACTGGATCCCCCCCACCAGTCTCACTTTGGGGCGCTCCTTCCTGGGAAAGTGGGTCCAAGTGCCAGTGCCCGCGACCACCCCCTTCCACGAGTTGCTCCTCAGAACCTTTTTGCTCTTTTTAGGTGTTTTTAAGGGACTCTACGTTAATGCTGGTCCCCCGCCACCGGGCACTTTCCTTTGGGGTATTACTGTCCTTGGTTAGCTTCTGGTGGCTCCCTCCCCCTTTTGTTTATCCTCCGATATCAGCTCGAGTGTTCCCACTTTGCTTTTACCTCTCCACTGCTGTCTTCTGCTCTCGGAGAGATCCCGGGGTTAGAAATCTTGCTCCTCAGGGTGATTTCACGGGCGTTCGACGTGTTCTGGTAGATATCCAGCTCACTTTAGGAGACTGGTTGAAACAGGGTCTCCTACTTCTCCGCCATCTGGCCCCCCTTCCCCATCAAATAAATAAAATCTTTAAAAAAAAAAAAAAG
The DNA here is from genome assembly GCA_028533885.1 of Nasua narica. Taxonomy (NCBI): domain Eukaryota; kingdom Metazoa; phylum Chordata; class Mammalia; order Carnivora; family Procyonidae; genus Nasua; species Nasua narica. Next base: position 92,696,251 of record CM052815.1, on the reverse strand, counting down.
AAAGAAGAGTCTCAAATCTGCCTGTAGGAACAGAGAACTTTTATCACACTCCCTCCATGACAGACAGCATTTGGCTTTTTTCCATAGGGGAAGCGCCTTTTTTTTTTTTTTCTCAAAGCCCTGCACTGAGCTCCACGCTGGGTGTGGAACCTCCTTAAAAAAAAATGCTAGTTTAAATAGTATTTTTCTATTTTTCTTTTTTTTTAATCTCTGTATTAATGAAAAAATATGCAGTTGTTTGTGAACCACACAGAAGCATTAACTGTGGGCCAGGAATGCCGGCTTTCGGATTCCAGCTGCCCCACTGGGAGCAGCGTGACCCCTCGGCCAGTTTCCAATCTCCCTTCCTCCAGTTCTTCGTCGTCTACACGGCATTCTAGCGCCACCTGCCCTCAGACTGTTGTCCCGGTGACTCGAGGGGACGGAGTGCAGCCCTGGCGGCACCCCTGGCACACATGAGTGCTGGCCAGGTGTTGGTGGTCTCACTAATTTACACACTATTCTGTTGTGACACAGTCAATTGAAAATCCTTGGGAGGCGGAGTCGTCTCCTAAGAAAACCGCACATCTGTACTGAGTCGTTCAGCTTTTTGGGGGCGGCGCAGAGCCCCACAGACTCATCCAGGACCCACACCGGCCCCTCGCCCCCTGAGGATTCGTGCATCACACACAGACTCATCCTGTGCTGGGAACCCAGGAGCTCGGGCTGCCTCCGTGTTTCCCACCAAGAGCCTGAGTTTCACATCATTTAGGACTTTCACTTGGCACTCAGCTCATGAGGGTGTGAACCTGGCCCTGAGGTTCACGTGCTGGGCTTTAAATCGTTCCGAGTACCTCGTGAGAACTGCCTGCCGTCAGGGTCCTGGTACTCATGCTTCTCCGGTTAGCGGGACAGCAGCCTCCCTCGCACCCGGGCCGCTGACAGCTGCCTGGGAGGCCAGCGGGCAGCATAGACAGTGGCCAGCCCCAGCCGATTCCGCCCCAGAAGGTCACTGCTGCTTCCTCGATACCTCATACCCTCGACATTAGTCTGGTGTTCCTGAATCATGGCGACTCTACGCTCTGCCTTTGGTCATGAAATATTCTGTCGGTGTTACGTAATATTTTAAGAACTTAAGTATCAGTTACCAGGAAAGTGGACTGATTGAATTATAAATCCAGAACATCAGCCTATGCAGATGAGGGATGGGATCCACATTTTCAAACAGCGTCAAGAATTTTTATGTGTTCAGCAGTTCTGTAAAGATACATGATTATCTTAGGAGAACACTGGAATGCACAGATACTGATTCTTGGGGGTATGCGTGTGTGTTTTGCAAAGTGTAGGAAACAGAGCTAAGATTCTCTTTTGCTGTGCATTGCGGCAGATGGGGAAGATTATGCGGGGGCCGTTCATGAAGTTTGTGGCACACGCTGCCTCCTTCACCATTTTCCTGGGACTGCTCGTCATGAACGCAGCTGACAGATTCGAAGGCACCAAACTCCGTCCCAATGAGACCAGCACAGATAATGCAAAACAGCTGTTCAGGATGAAGACCTCGTGCTTCTCGTGGATGGAGATGCTCATTATATCCTGGGTCGTAGGTAAAGACTGGCATTCCGTTGTCGCTCGTGTGTGCGGGTGGCCTTGGCAGGGGCTGAGCCCTTCACACGTCGGGTGCACAGACACCCAGGGTTCTCCGTGGGTTTTTAGAGTGTGGTTATCTTGGGTTCACTCCCAGGGGCATGGTCTTCTCACACACCACGGGCTCCTTAAGTTTCCAAGAAAAACCCGGAGGAAAATAGTAAGATAGTATTCATCAAATCTGGCCAGGGAGGAAGTAATGCTATTTATATTTTGGGAGGGCTGGGACTTCATGTTTAAAAACAGCTACATGATTTTATGTTGAGATTTAGTAGGACCCGAGCTAATAGTCACTCAGCGTTATTGAACAGCTTTTATGTGCAAACCTGTTCAAAGCACTTTCTACACATCAGATCCCACAGTTCTGCCATGGGTAACATGACACTAATGTCTGTTTCATAGAGTTTGCCTCAGATCCCCCCAGGTAAGTGAAGCAGAGAGAAGTTTTAACTACCGCCCTGTTTGTCTCTGGAATCAGTCATACTACTGGCTTGTTGCTAAATATAATGCAGACAAGAAGGTATTTCAATCGGGTGTTTGTGAATGAACCAATTCAGTAGTTAGGTGGTGCCTTTGTTAGGTAAGGAGAGTCCCCAGGTGACTGAGACAGCGCCCTTGCAGGAAGGAAGTGAAGTGGGGGGTCAAGTCCATCTGTAAATCGATCGCGGAAACCCACATGACCAATACTGGAGGCCTTGTTAGGATAACATGACCATACACAGGTTGGGCATCTAGGTCTGAGTGAGGTGGGATGTAGAAAGGCTCCCTGGACGGTACCTTCCATCTAAGACTTTGGAGATATGGCAGTGTCACCCGACAGAGTGGGACTAATGACACTACAAGGCCTGGAAACACTGGGCGCGAAGCTGTGGAGCTAGGACGGCCCCTGGCACACCTGAACCGTCAAGTGGTGGGCCCCGCTGGAACGCAGGTGCCCTCCCTCGCCGCCCCCCCCCCCCCGCTGGAGCGCAGGTTCTCTCCCTCGCCCCCCCCTCCCCGCACCCGCTGGAACGCAGGTGCCCTCCCTCGCCCCTCGCCCCTCCCCCCGCTGGAGTGCAGGTTCACGTCAGGCTGTGCCCCCCACCTGCTCCACTGGAGCGCAGGTGCATGCCCCGAGGGGCCCCCCGCTGGAGCGCAGATGCCTTCGAAGGTGGGGGTGGCACTAGGTGGGGTGGTGAGATGGCCGACGGTGGCTTTCAGCGTTGGGGACAGGATGCCAGCACATCTTGGCGAAGTCACAGCAGCCGAGAGGCGGGTGAGTCCGTAGGCGAGAGGGCCCCGGGGCGTCTCCCCCACCTAGTAGGGTGAGGGCGGGGACTCGGGCCTTGCGGAAGCGGGGGCGGTGGGGCGGTTCAGTGCGCGCGTAGAGGGAGCCCTGTGGCCGGCACCAGGGATTGCCGGGTGCTGGCTGCGCTTCTCTGGGGCGAGGCGGGGCGGCCGGACGGTCCTGCTGGGCAGCGGAGCCTGAAAAGCTGACGGGGAGAGCTGGGTTATGCGTGACTCGGAAGTGCCCGTGGGATTTCCAGGTGAAGCGCCCGCTAAATACTGGAGGTCACAGCACTACATCACCTCAGAGGAAAGAGAGCTTGATATTTGTCACGATACCTTTTCTAATTTAACTGACATGTACCAGATACCATCCAACTCTGAGAAATAAATTACATTTCACTGTGAGCATTTGATTTAAAATAAGAACAGTCATTTGGACATTGCCTTTATGTCTTTAAACTTCCTGCCTGCCTGCTGGGTTTTGTGTGTGTGTTAGTATGTACAAAGTGCAGTAGTGGTTGGCACATGGGATATGTTTAATGAATTTCAGATAATTACGATTATTAAACTTTTCATTAAGACTTCATATGTTGGGGCGCCTGGGTGGCTCAGTGGGTTAGGGTCTCTGCCTTCAGCCCAGGTCATGATCTCAGAGTCCTGGGATCGAGCCCTGCCTCGGGCTCTCTGCTCAGCAGGGACCTGCTTCCCTCTCTCTGCCTGCTTGTGATCTCTCTCTCTCTGTCAAATAAATAAAATCTTAAAAAAAAAAAGTTCATATGTTAACTTTTAGCGGTGCCAGAGTGGCTCAAAGTGTCCCGCTCAGATGTTTTTATTTTTTAAAGATTTTATTTATTTGAGAAGGAGAGAGAGTGCATGAGGGCACACGCTGCGGGGGGGGGCGGGGGGGAATGCAGATGGAGCAGCGGGCTCCCTGCCGAGCAGGGAGTCGTCGTATCTTACCTGCCAGGTGCCCCTGAACATCTTTTAAACACACTTGTATGTATAGAATCAGTGGATTAGAGATTGTTGTTGGATGGGGCATCTGGGTGGCTCAGTTGGTGAAGCTTCCAACACTTGACATCAGCTCAGGTCTTGATCTCAAGATCGTGAGTTCAAGCCCTGAGTTGGGCTCCATGCTGGGTGTGGAGACTCAAGAAATAAAATACAGATTGTTGTTTGAGCCCTTTCGAGCTCTTTCCGCTTGTCTTCCAGTGATCTGCTGCTGTGGCCACCCTGAGATCTGTGGGGACATGGGAGTCAGGGTCGGATGGCTGAGCTCTGGCCCGATTTTGGAGGTTTCGAATGTGAGGTTGAGACCTTTCAAACTTACGTTGTTTTATTGGAGAGCTAAGGCTGGCATGAAATTGAATTGGATCTATTTTAACCCCTTTCCAATGCAGGCATGATATGGGCCGAATGCAAAGAAATTTGGACGGAAGGCCCCAAGGAGTACTTGTTTGAGTTATGGAATATGCTTGATTTTGGTATGTTAGCGATCTTTGCGGCATCGTTCCTTGCAAGATTCATGGCATTCTGGCATGCTTCCAAAGCCCAGCGCATCATTGATGCAAATGATACTCTGAAGGACTTGGCCAAAGTCACATTGGGAGACAACGTGAAATATTACAATTTGGGTGAGTTCGAAGTGCACAATCAATGTAAGTTAATAAAAATGCACAGTTTTCCGATAAAAGCGAGTCAGTTGGAGTTTGGCCACTACTCAGTTCTCACAGGATTCCTGGCTTCTTCGGAAGCATCTGTGTCTTGGGAGCCTGCTCTCTTCTCCTGCCTGTGGCCTTCTTCCTGGCCGGAAACCTCTGGATCCCAAGAGCCCTGTCGCTTTCTCTCTTGGACCAGTTGGCGCACTGCCATTGCGGATGCCTGTCTTATGTCTTTGATTGCTTTTCTTTGCGTCTCTCAAAGACAGCACACATGTGAGTATCACTTCCGTTGAAGGCATTAAACTATCCAGCCGCAAGGAACCAGTGGGATCCCCAGATAGCTCCTGTAAGTCCCGTGGCTGATCCCCAACCGGGCTTTGAACTGGAGGGAAAACAGAACAGAAAGCTGGGAGGCCAGAGCCCGGCCTCTAATGCTGATCACGTTCAGTCTGGACGAGCTGGTGCCGAGTCTCTGAGCCCCCAGAATGAGGCTGATGTGTCTGTCCTTGATGTGTCCTTGGGTCTCCAGACAGCAGTGAACCCGGCAGCAGGTGTGAGATGGTGTGAGGTTCCTTCACAGAGGAACGAGCGAGAGTCTCCAGAAAAGGAGGGCAGAGCTGACCCCCGTGCACTGTTACCCCCCCCCAGGGTAGCAACCACAGGAGGCATGCCCCATCCCCCCAGGAGGAAGGGGAATCAGGGATGGGGACAGATGCGGGGGGTATGTAGAAGTCCCTCCTTAAAGAACCCTGAGGTGGAAACGATCAATCCCCTTTGAATACTTCCTTCAAATGCCCTAGTAAGAAATCAGTTAATGTCTATTTGGCATCTCCGTGGGTTTCTTGGCTACATCACATAGAGAACTCTTTATTCGTATTTTCTAATATTTGTTTTGATGGTTAACACTTTTTCAATACGCAAAATTTTAAAATGTGACAGCTACCTATTTATACATGGTACTCATAGACGTCCTATTTAACAGGAAACTGCTTTGACTAGCTTTCTTGTATCCCTTCCTGATTTCACTTCCCAGCAAATAAGCAAATATCATCCTATTTTTCCTCATTCTTACACATTGTTTTGCAGTTTTCTTCATCATGGTTTCTTCAGTGGGTTTTGACCACCTAATATAATAATGCCAGAAAAATGGAAAAATGAATACTTGCTACATTTTTATGGGAAAATAGACTTATTTCAGTGACCAATAAAAATTACTTCTAGTAGGTTGAAGTACCTGCCAATATTTTGCAAGCCCAGGATTACTTTACAGTGGGATTATAAGTTTAAGGTTAAATAATAAACGCTACCCCTTGTGGAGTGCCAAGTGTGTTCTAAACAACAAATAGAGGTTGGCTTATTGAATTTTCAAGTAGATGAGAGAGGGAGGGTGGTAGTGTCTCATTTTTAAAGATGGGAAAATAAAACTAAGAGAAATTAAATAATCTGGACCAGTTTACACACACACACACACACACACACACACACACTCACACACACGGGAATTTCTGCAGATACCGAGTCCCTAGTTTGAGCTCTTTTTATTGAGCGTTTTTATTGAAAATTGCCAGCAAATCAAGAGTATCATCTTCTTATAATATAGAAGCTTCAATATGCTCGACCCTTTAAGATCACATTTCTCTCAGATATTTGATTGCTAATGTAATTATATTTCTTTAGCAGAAAAGAAGTTCCCTGAGTAAACAGCTTACAGAATCTCAGGATAACTCTTGTCTTTCCTCTTTCCTAGCCAGGATCAAGTGGGACCCCTCTGATCCTCAAATCATATCTGAAGGTCTTTATGCAATTGCTGTAGTTCTGAGTTTCTCAAGAATAGCTTATATTTTGCCAGCCAACGAAAGCTTTGGACCCCTGCAGATATCGCTGGGGCGAACCGTGAAGGACATCTTCAAGTTCATGGTCATATTCATCATGGTTTTCTTGGCCTTCATGATCGGGATGTTCAATCTCTACTCCTACTACATTGGGGCAAAGCAAAATGAAGCTTTCACCACGTATGTGATCTCCAGTGTGCTGAGGGTGGGGACCGTAGATTGACTAAATGTTAGCCCAACAAAGTTCATAGATGTCCCTGGAGTGGATGGTGTTCTGGCGAAGATCTCCTCTCATTCTCCTTAGCAGAACGAGAGGATTTTTAATTGAATAGGAAGAACTCGGAAAACATAGGCACTTTCCTAATTACGAAGTCGTAATAGTGAACGTTTTGGGGGGCCAGTTATTCTGGTAGAATACCTCACTCGCATCATTTTTTGATCTGTTTCACAACAAGAGGAAACTGAAGCTCCGAAAAGTTAAATAACTTGCTGAATGTTGCAGGGCTGCTAGCCTACGGAGAAGCCGGGACCTGAGCCCTTGTCCCGGACTCCGGCACCTGTGCTCTGATCTGCACAGACGCCTCGGGCACTGGGAGGACCGCCGCTTTCCTAACCCAGTGCGAGATCTTATCATGGAGAAGATCCAGGTTGTCCATAGTGACAAGAGTTTTGACTTAGATTCACCATGGCCACAAGTGTGTTTTTCTAAAGCATGCTTACAATCGATTACTGAGATGTGAGGTCGTCCCTGTTGCAATGAGAAGCGTTGACTGAAACAGAACCTATTGTCAGCCGTAGTCTTGTCAAGTCCAGTTTTATCGGAGAAGTAAAAGCAGCTTGGCTAAGCCGAGCGGCTTCGCCTTGGTCAATAATTACGTGTAAAGCATTGACATTCCTACCCAAGACTCGCCAGTGATGTTGGTGATAGTGTCTTTGTTTATATTGTCGGATTTTCCTGAGGACATAGACTATTATCATTTATTTATTGGACATGAGGAGAAGTATAGATGAGCAGAACACCTAACAGGACTCCAACAAATTGAATTACTTTTATTACATAATGCATTTAACATTTCCATTGCCAAAGCTATGGATTGCTTAATGTTACTATCTGTGGTTATGAGGTTACGTTAATAGCATTTTTAAGTGCTTATTACGTGCCACATTTTGAGCTGAGTGCTTCATCCCTGCAGCCATGTGGAAAATGAAAGTTATTGTACCCATTGTACAGAAAACAGGTTCAGAGAAGTAAAGAATTTTCTCATGAATATCTGGTGATTCGCAAAGACACTAGATCAACTCACTTTTATTATGGGATTATTGTCATTTACACACTGTACTATCTCCTTTCTCTCCTTATTTTTCCCCAGAGTGGAGGAGAGTTTTAAGACCCTGTTCTGGGCTATCTTTGGACTTTCCGAAGTGAAGTCAGTGGTCATCAACTATAACCACAAGTTCATTGAAAACATCGGTTATGTTCTCTACGGGGTCTATAATGTCACAATGGTCATTGTTTTGCTCAATATGCTCATTGCAATGATCAACAGTTCATTCCAGGAAATTGAGGTATGATTTCTGTACATCTGTGTGCTCTGTGACTACATGTTTTGACTGTACGTGATTCCAGATGTCACTTCAGCAATGGTGGTGAAAGCACGTGCTCCTTTTCCTCATTTATTCTTGCCTGTTTTATGTACTTGTCTGGCCAGTAAGCTAGGAAATTTTAACTCTGCTTGGAGAAATGTCCGGTTCAGTATTTAAAAAAAAAACAAAACACCTTAGAAATACTATGTCAGCTTGAATTTATATTTTATTTAAAAAAATTATTGCCTACACATGCCACTAGTCTCCAAATCTTTTTTTGTAGTGATGTTCAAAATTGATCTGTTCTCGAATTTAGAGTGACAGAATAAATTTTTATTCCAGAAATTTTGGTCGAATCTGTGATCTCCTGCAGAACAAATTAATCAAATTTATGACCAACTGCAGAACAAAAGAGTGAATAATTTTTCATGGCTTTTTTTTTTTGGAATGTACTTTTGGAAAAATACATTTATATCTTTCGGGGTATTTATAGACATATGCACATTTTGAGATCTTTTGTTCTGTGAGTCTGGTAAAATTTCAGACAGGTTTTGGAAGGAGTGTCTGAGTAGAACTTTAACATTTAAGAAAAGTCTTGGGCTGGTCTTTGGGGTCTAAGAGTGTTTGCAGGCATCGAGCCACACGGTGTTAGGAGAATCTGGGTAATTCTGTTTATGCCTCTCTTCTTTCTCTAAACTGTCACGTATGTTTGTACAGGACGATGCTGATGTGGAATGGAAATTTGCAAGGGCCAAACTTTGGTTTTCCTACTTTGAGGAGGGCAGAACTCTACCTGTTCCTTTCAACCTGGTGCCGAGTCCAAAGTCCCTGTTTTATCTCTTACTGAGACTTAAAAAATGGATTTGTGAGATGTTCCAGAGCCGTAAGAAAGGTTTCCAGGAGGATGCGGAGATGAACAAGGTAATTTGACGTGATAACTTAAAATTACATTTTTAAACGCAATGATCATTAAAACCACTGTACGACATCCCTCTTAAAAGAAGTGCTCCGGGACGGCACGTCCGGTCATTCCCGAGTCGGCTTGGTCCTTCAGCTTGTGTCTGTTCAGCGGAGGCTCGCTGGACATTTCCTGCTTATAAGAATGTGGGGACAGTTCGTGAAGCGTCACTGTAATAATGCGTCATCTGTAGCGGGCGCCCCGTTTGCGGCTGTGGCTTCAGGCCCCCACCGCGCCTTCAGTTCACACAGGACGGTGAAGCCTCAGCCGCTGAGCTCGTCCAGGGGAGCTTGACCGACCCTTAACTTCTACACTGAAAACTTCAGAAATCAACTACTCGCATGCAGTATGGGAGACTAGGCTTGGCATTGAGTGGTTCAAGGAAGACGGACGAAGGGTAGTGACTGGAGACGGTCATCCCGTGGGGCAGCGCGATCTCAGGAAGCCACGGAAGACCCACGGCGTGTGGCTGAGCGGGTGGTATGTTCTGAAGTGTTTCGGGCACAGGCGGGATGTTGTGCGAAAGTGTGTACGGGGTGGGCACAGTCGTCTATACCCAGGAGGAGCTCTGAGAGGGAGATTCATTCAGAGGGGACGGGCCAGCGTGCGGACAGGTGTGGCCAACGTGTCGTAGGGTGGGGAATGGAAGGAGCTGCCTGTTACATCCAGAGAAGGGAGATTGGAGGGGAACGAGGTAAAGTCTAGAACTCCCAGTTTTGACAAGGGTGTATACCTGGGTTTTGTTTGGTTTTGTTTTTGGTCTCCTCAAAAACAGGAAGAGAGGCAATGGGCAAAAGTTACAAATAGTTCAATTTTAGTTCTATGTAGAAACAAACTTACTGCAACAAGATCTATCCAACAGAGGAGGCTGTCTTTTGAAGTAGTGAGTTCCCCATCATTGCAAGCAATCCATAAATGCTGGATGACCCATATGAGGAGTTCTTAGAAGATCTTTCTACAGTGAGTGGGCAGTTGAGCCAAATGATTGTAAAAGTTTCTTGCAATTCTAAGATTCTGTCACTGAGAGAAAAGAGAGACTTTGTAATTTCTGCTCTGCTTTGCCATCTTACCACCCCGTTCTCAAGTAAATAGTAAGATCTCTGAGCTTCAGTTTCTCCAACTTAGTGCTATGGGAATTTACGTCTACATCATGAAGATAAAATCAAATATATAAAAGGGTTTTGAAAATTATAAAGCTGTCTTTAAAAGTGGTTGTTACACTGTTTGTGTGAAATTTTTGAAAAACTACACCATTTACTGCATTCTTCCAGTGTCTAACATCTAGAACTTGGTGAGCTGGTGAAAGAAATTTCTCTCACTTTCAAGTGTGGCATTTACAGGTCTAATTAAAACTGCAACCTCAGGGGCGCTGGGGGGCCCAGTCAGTTGAGCGTCTGTCTGACTCTTGGTTTCGGCTCAGGTCATGAGATCAAGTCCGGGATCAGGCTCTACACTCAGTGGGGAGTCTGCTTGAGATTTCATCCCTCTCTCCCTGTCCCTCCACCCCCATAAGTATATAAATCTTTAAGAAAAAAGGAAAAGAAAAAGAACTGCAACCCAAGAGAACTTACTGTCCAGGTGAAGTTTTAAGTGCTTACCATTGGGAAGAGCTCAATAAGAACATGTTTCTCTTCTTGAACCTTAGACCAAGTGGCTTTTAAAATACGGAATAAAGAATGAAGTTGTTTTTCTAATTCTCAATGTAGAGTTTGCAATTGTGTTCATTTTACTATATATTCTTAGTTTTATTATTTTTTCTATCTGTTTTAAAAAGAGAAATGAAGAAAAGAAATTTGGGATTTGGGGAAGTCACGAAGATCTTTCAAAATTACCGCTTGACAAAAAACAGGTAAGATCACATTTGAAAATACGAAGTCCTGCATCTGACCAGGCTTACGTTTTTAGAGAAAAGGATGAATGTTCAGAAGCAATTTCAAGAAACAGGTAATGGAGTCATGAAAGAAGTCAACTATTTTAATAATGCCTCAAAGAATCTGTTATTGAGAGGTGAAATCATCAACGTATATATTTAAGAATTACGTATATATTTAAGACGGATATTAGACATATATTTCAGGGTACTGGTGGGTAGTGAAATACAGGACGAATGACGGAAGGAAGGCAGAACTGAAAGAGTGGAGGACCTCATCAGGGACCGAGGGGGATGTGCCGGGGGTCCCGCAGCAGTGCGCGAGTCCCGGATGCACGTGTCCCGGCTGGTCGGGGAATTCAGGGCCCGCTGTCGTCCGCGGGCTGGCGAGGACCAGTGCACCCTGCAGGTGCGTGAGCTCCTAACATGGGGCGGCGGCATCCCGACCATGAGGACATGGGCTTCCTCTTCGTCGTGTGCGCATAGTAGGGACACCATCATGCTTGTCACCGAGGGGCGTTGCGGATGACGTCGTTAGGAGAAGGGCAGGGCGTCTGCTGGGACTTGCGTCCAGCTGCACATAATGAATGGAAGCATCGTGGGGATCGAAAGCGGACGGCGGCGTGTCCCTCCCTCGTCAGACTCCGTAGACTTAGGGGCTGCGGGACTGGTCCGGGGGCGGAGGGGGCCTGTGGTTCTCCGGGGTTTGCTGTGGTCCCATGCGGGTGACAGCTTCCTGTCGTCTCCGCATCACAGAGGAGAGCCTCACAGCTCTCTGGTTGCCGCTCCCTGGGCTCAGAAGGGCGCCGCGGGCCACCCCGCAGGGACATATGCCTGGGACTGAGGCCATTTGCTTTGTTTTCAAGCTAAGTCCATCACCCCGCCCAACAAGGTAGGAATGCAGGAAGTATTGATACAGCATCGGTCTGAGTACTCGGAAGATTGGGATCGCCCCTCACCCCCGCCTCGCAGCAGTAATTTCACTGTACTTCCCTGGGCCCCAGTTTCCTCATCTGTCAATGAGGGAGGCCAAGTCGTGAGCCCATCACACTGGACTGTTGGGAAGATTCAGTGAGATGCTTTGTGAATAGCAGACACACTTGTGCTGAATGGATGATGCTTGCGTGAGAACAAATCATTGCACGAGTATGAGAAAGAGTCAAGGCAATCACAATGCCTGTTTTCCTTCATGGTAGAAACTATACTATCTTGGAAATCAAATAACTATTTCTTGGTAATTTCTCCAAAAATGTAAGAAATTAAAATTTATTTTAATCATCTGAAAAATGCATTTTATATCTTTATAGAAAGATTATTTGAGGGACACCTGGGTGGCTCAGTGGGTTAAAGCCTCTGCCTTCGGCTCAGGTCATGATCTCAGGGTCCTGGGATCGAGCCCCACATCGGGCTTTCTGCTCGGCGGGGAGCCTGCTTCCCCCTCTCTCTCTGCCTGCCTCTCTGCCTACTTGTGATCTCTCTCTCTCTCTCTGTCAAATAAATAAAATCTTTAAAAAACAAAGAACAGTAATAAAAAAAAAAGATTATTTGAGAGAGAGAGAGGAAGCACATACATATGGGGGAGGGGGGTAGAAGGGGGGATGAGAAGCAGATCCCGGGCTAAGCAGGGACCCGACACGAGGCTCAACTCCACGACCCCACGATCACAACCTGAGCCAAAACCAAGAGTCGGACACCCAACCGACTGAGCCATCCAGGCGCCCCGCATTTTATATCTTTTAAAGAAGGGTTGGATTGCCTTACACTTTCCAATAGAACCTATTTTAATTCTGGGTTAAAATAAACTCCTTCAGAGCAATACTCAGCCTGTGGTATCTGATCCTAGTGGTGAATCAATAAAATGTCAATTCTCATGTCAGTTTCAGGTCCAGAGACCCTTCCTTGTGTTTTGTTGTTATTGTTGTGCAATCGTGGAGATGTGCTGCTCCTATCTTCTTTCAAGGAATGTGATCGTGGTCGGCCCCAGTGCCTTTGGGGTCCCCTCTGCCTTCCTGCGGTAGCCACACTCTAGGTCCTAGGCATTTGCAGCAGGTGCAGGACCCTTCCCCGGCCGTCTTTGTGCTCAGCTCCTTGTCAGCTTGGCTGACTTTCTCAGTCTTCTTGTCTTACTCTCTTTTGCGGGGAAGCCAACCCTCAGGTTCTGGAAGCTTTTTCTGCCTCTCCTGCTCCTCCTCCCCATTACCTCTGGGCGGCGGTTCTGTACCCATCTCGTCCTTCTAACTTGGTCTTGGCATTTGATTCGTAGAAGACTGAAGTAACACAACTGTCTCCTTTCCCTGGAGTGTAAGCTTGTGATGAACCAAAACTGGGGCACACCTTGCTTTTGCTTGATATGTTCACCGTATTCCTGGGAGAGTGTTTTTTAAAGCAACCATTTGTATTTCTAATTGTTCTGCCTGCTGTTACTGAGACTGATTGCTGGGATGTGCTTGGCCCTGATGGGTACAACGAAAAAATCTCGGGCTTCGTTCCTCCGTAGAGCCAGTGTGTGCGGCTCTGCTTTCTTTTCCATCAAAGTCTACGTCTAACACAGTCAGGTTTCCATCTCACTTGGACCTTCTCTCTGACCCCTTGAGGATTAAAGAGGTCAGGCCGCACAGCACTGCCTCCTCCGCCCCGCGGACGCTCCACGGACAGCAGCAGGAAGAGCCACATAACCACAGCGGTACCTTTGATGAGGTCCTGCAGCTCTGAAGGTCACGGAGTTGGGTGCTTGCTAGCATTAGCTTCCCAGATGCAGTCTGGAAGGGTGGCGTAGTTAAAGTCAGTTGTCTGCCGTCCGGCATGCCCTGTGAAAACGAAAAGTGCCAGATTCCTTCCCGAAGGAGGGCCCTCTGCGAGCGCCAGGAAAGGGCTCGCGCCGCCGGTGGGTGTGAGCGCTGCGCGCACGCCAGGCGCTGTAGCCCGATGCTGAGAGCGGACGTTTCCGCAGCATTTTCTGTCCCCTCGGCTCCGCGTTGAGTGACCTTAGGGCATTACGCTTATTCGTTACATATCCAGGAACTGTGCCCTCTAGCTTTGGACTAGATCAGAGGCTGCCTTGCTCATCATCGGATGAAATAATTACGTGACCCAGTCGTTCTGGTTCTTCGCTGTCCCCGGGCCGCGCCCCCAGTTGATTTTGTGCAAATTCCCAGTCCTCTTCTCCGGGTACATTGACTTAAAATCTCTGGCAGTGAAGCGTGGAGGTGGGTAATCTAATAAAACCATAGCATATTCTAGGGCTCATCCGGGGCGGGAATCACAGAACATCTCACTCCCTGAGTGAGGGACACGTCCGTAAACAGCAATAGTCCGTGATCATGCCCAGAAAAAACCGGCGACATCGCCATTTAGCATGAACCAGGCGTGAGTCCACACAGCGCAATCGAGCGGGCTCTCCTTCTGTACCAGACATGGCTGTTATACTCCTAGAGTGCCGACTGTATACCAGGCTCTGGGTTCTACACACCCTCTGTCTTTAATGGCCTCAGGGAGGGCGGGCATATGATTCCCCCTGTTGCGTGCATTAGCATCGTCATCGTGAGGCTCTGGAGCAAAGCGCCTGGATTCCAGAGCCGGGCTTCGAGTTCAGATCTACCGATTCCCGCGCGGGAGATTGAGAGAGCGCGGGCCGCAGGGCCGTCTCCTTCCTGCGCCCCTGCTGAGGGCCCAGGGTGAGCCCCTCGCCTGGTTCCCGGCCGTAGACTACATGCTAACACTAGCTAATGACTGGGACGTGAGCGAGAGGACGCGTGCAGAAGGCAGGGAATGCGGTGGAAGAGCAGGGGAGTGCGCCTGCGTCTTGGGAGCGGAACTTCCACCCACGAGCCCTCCCTCCTCGCTCCTGCTGCGTTGTCCCCGTCAGGATCGGCCGCGGACCCCCAGATCCCTAAGGTTTCTGACCAATCCTGGGGCCTCCCGAACCCGCGGTCTTTGCACCTGTTGCGCCTGTTGTCCGCGCTGCCGTGCCTCGCCACCAGGGGTGAGCGCCAGGTGCACGATTTCTGTCCTCGAGTTGTTGGGCGTGTATTTATTACACCCCCGCTCGGTATGAGACCCGGACTCGGATTTTCTGTTATATTGGCATCCAGTCCATATTTCAGGTTTAGAGAAGAGCTCATCATAAAAACTATCCAAACGCGTTTATAACCGTTTAGTCACAGGCCTCTGAAGGACGCCGGGGGTTCCCAGCCAGGGGTGGTCCCTTCGCCCCCACTGCCGCGCCGCGGGGTGCATTCATAACCCCCGGGGACGCCGTGGCTATGGCGGCCCGGGAGGCGAGCTGTTCCAAGCGTCTCGTAGGCAGAGTCGGGGACACTGCTCAGAGTTCTACAGGACACAGGGAGCCCCGGCAGTAAAGAGTCATGCAGCCCGGAGGGTCAGAAAGGCGGGAAGGTCTGGACTTGGCCACGGGGTGCATGCAGGAGGGGGGGATGGGGTGCGTGTTGTGCCGGGACCCTGTGACCACGCGGTGGGACCCTGTGACCACGTCAGCATCTTCGCTCCAGAAAATCCACAGTCCTACACGTTCTCAGATGAGCAGAAGACCACTTTCCGACTTTGCCACCCTTGTTACCTCTTTCGAGCCGGCCGTGTAGGGCCCCCGCCTCCTGCCCTCCATGCCTTCCTCACGTTTCAGATGTATCCTTACGTGTAGCCGAGCTGCCCCCTTCCTGCTGTAGGAACCTGGATCGCACGCGTGTTGTACAGGAAGGGACCTAGAAAGCGAGTGAACCATCAGGGACGGGGAAGCTCTTCTTCCTCCACTTCACCAGCCAGCGGCTTTGGGCCCTTGTCTGCCACGCGTCGCTGGCTCTGGGGACCCTGGGATGAGGTAGACAAAACTCCTCCTTCCATGAGAGCTAAGCAGGATGTAGACAAGCCAGTGAAGAAAGTAGCTTGCTCAGGATCTCTGTTTTGGAGTGGGTAGAAAAAGCCTCTCCGGAAAGCTTGTGTTTGAAGCTAAAATGCGAAGGGTGCGGTAGAGCAAACCAGCGAGCCAGGCAAGCGGGTTTCAGGAACTGGGAACAGCAAACACTGAGGGCCCTGGGTGATGTTAATGCAGTAGTAACAGTCCTCCCCCACCACCAAAGAAAAGATGACCCCCACAGGCCTGGGCGCTGTGGGCTGCCTTCATGGGGAGGTTGGGCACGTCGGATACGGAGATCCACACGCTCATCTTCAGAAAATCCCAGAGAAACATAATTTTTCATTTTCCTCTTTGCACAAACACCGTTTGGTTGTACTAGTGGGCTCCAACGAAAGAGGGAATGATTAGCAATCATGAGGCTCTGTGTTCGTGAATAGAGAGTAAATAAATCAATTGGAGGTACCGTGCACGAAGACTCCCACTTCCTGGATCCTGTTCCTTGAGGAACCTGTCCTCACCCTCCATGCTTCACAATAACCAGTGTGGGGTGAAAGTGAGCTTGAATCTAGTCATCACATCTCGTGATGATGCCCTTACCTCGTAAATCATAGTGAAAGTCGGGAAGAACTGTATCATCATAAAGATAAAGGTGTAACTGTATTTAAAAAAATAAAAGTTAAAAAAATTAAATGCTAAAAATATTACTAAAAATAGAATTGAAGTTTGCTTTCATTTCACAAATTCATGGATCAGTAGGACTTGGAGGGGCACAGTTGACTGGATGACTCACTTCCGCGTTGGAGCGACTGCAGGAAGTTCTGGACTGCCCCTGCCCCTCCACAGCAGCCTGGGACAGAGCCAGAGGTCACTGTTCAGCTTTGTGTTAAGAGCTCTTTCAGAGACCCACGCTGCCTCTCTTTGCTTAATTTGGCCAACGGTCCAATTTTATCTTGATGTTTCATGAAGTAAAAGAATACAGATATTTTGCTGACACTTTCAGAGAGGTCGAAGGGAAAGCAAGAACAGCTCTGTGGAAAGATGTGCTGTCTACAGAATGTTTTCAGAATCGCACACTGCGTTTTCCTATTATTGTAACTCGGCTAGATCATAATTGTTTTGTTCTTCATTGATACCCGGACTCTGTCACAGGACCTACACACAGACGCCCAGTGCGTCCTTGTTCACTGGGTGAATGTGTGTCGAGCTGTCTGAGTTCAGCATGTGGCCATTTAAAGCAACAAAGCATTGAGGTTGAGGATTTAATTCTCAGTGAGCTTTACTTAGTGCAACCTAGATGTCATTGGGAAATATAAATCATGGCTGTCTTTGAAGATGGTCTTGGAGTTTCTTGTCCCTTGGAAGACAGTTGTGCACCCGAAAACAAGCCAAAACACACCACTTTGGATCTGCTGCATTTTGCTCAGTTTCCCCACTTATTTCCTTTTAAAACCAGTTTTTCTTTTTAGAAAATGCCATGAAGAATCTCTTTAATCATTCTCTTAGCATGATAAAATGGTCCTTTATGACCTTTATTACAGATTGCTTTAGATCTTTGTTATTTGCCTGTTCAAGCAAATAGATTTTTTTAAAAGGACTGCCCAAATATGATATTATGCAGATCCCCAAATTGCAATAGAGTCATGAGTTATTTCTTGGCACCTGAACAAAGCCCGAGTCTGGCGTTAGCTCAGGAACCCCCCCATCCCACCCTACTGCGGGTGTGGGTGCTGAGGTCATTCGAGCTGGCCGGAGGCTCCCTGATCCGTGGACTCCTGAGTTTGCTGCCGTTACTTTCCCCACTGGTCTGCCTCTTCCTCTGTCAGAGACGCACCTGTGGGAGGGGTACCGCGGGTCGCTCCTGCCAACATGATTGACAGCCATCAAGCCTGTGAAGCCCCTCAGACCACCCTGATTAGCCACCCAGAGGCCGAGCACACTGCAGGCACCCGTCCAAAACAAATTATCTTGGAAGACAGACCGTCAAGCCAATTAAATTACAATGTGCATCTGTAACGAATAAATTCCTACATGTAACTAATAAATATCATCACATTCATTTAAAAGAAAAAGGAATTTCTAATTCTTTTCAAATTACAGCTTGGGCATGCTAAACGATCAAGTGCGAGGAGCTCCGAAGATTTCCAGTTAAACAGTTTCAGTAATCCTCCCAGACAGTATCAGGTAAGCATGATATTTTTTTAAAGAACTAAGGCTTAGTCGCTCGTAATATTTTAAATCCCAGGCTATGTGATGCTTTAAGTGAAAACGACCCTAATAGGTCTAATAGTTGTTTTTCTCAATGTCAAAATAATGCATGAATTCAACACATGTACGCTAAGCACTGGGGATATGTACGTAAATAAAATAGATGAAGTCTTGGCTTCCAGAGCTTAGAGTCTACATGTTTGTTGTAAAGAATCGACTCACACAAAAAACATACAGAAGAGAGTAAAATGGACCTCAGATCCCACCACTGAGATTGAAGGACTGCTTCCTTTGGGTGATTTTCTGCCAGGTGATTTAGATGTGTATGTATAATTTTACATATACTTGAATATTACCTACGTGTATATGTAACATTATATAAATGAGTTAATACTTAATGAGCAACAGTTTTCATTTCACAAAACATATATTAATTTTAATGGATTTAAAAAAAAGTTGTACTACTATGAACATTCTTGTCTATGCACCTAATTACATCGTTAGAATAAGTTCTTTTTTTTTTTTTAAAGACTTTATTTATTTATTTATTTATTTATTTATTTGAGAGAGAGGCAGAGAGAGGGAGACCTTGAGCAGGGGCAGGGGCAGAGGGAGAAGCAGGCTACCTGCTGAGCAGAGAGCCCGATGCGGGACTCGATCCTGGGACCCTGAGGTCATGACCTGAGCCGAAGGCAGAGGCTCAACTGACTGAGCCCCCCTAGAATAAGTTTTTGAAAGTGATAATTTACAGTCCCACCATTTAATTTGGGGTTTAGGGAGTAAGATTTGGCTTAACCGTGTGTCCATCCAGGACTTCCTGTGCTCAGTACTGTGCCGGCTACTCTTCATAAAATGTGTAGAGTAAATGCAACATTCTCCAGAAACTTTGTTACACTGAAACTAGCCATTCCTGAATTACCAGCAAGTATAAAACCAAAACGGGTTCTATCTATGAGTAAGGGAGGTCAAACAACATAAACAAGTGTGCATTTGCTTTCCAGTTCCCACATGCAATATTAGCCACACCCTGAACCTCCCCAGCTGAAAGGCTGTGTTTTTCTGTAATGCTTTGCAAATAAAGTACAAGCAAGGGATATCAAGGAGTAGAGGTTTGCTCTAAAGCTCTTCTTTTCTCAAGAATTAACTTCTGAGTCATTTGCTCCGGTGATGTAAAAATCGCTTTAGTGATCTGGTGATAGCACGTGATCTCTACCAGACAGACGATCTGCATCTTTGTTAGCCCTCACTTCTGAAGTCCTTAGGAAGGGAAGCTTCCGGCACTTCTTCCAAATGCGAGATTCGTCACAAACATGAAACTAAGGTGGATTTCTCCTTCCTTGGTCTAGAAAATTATGAAGAGGCTCATTAAAAGATACGTGCTACAAGCCCAGGTGGACAAGGAGAGTGACGAAGTGAACGAAGGTGAGTTGGGTGAGGACGAGCGAGGGTGCGGGGCCTGCGGCCGAGCTGTAGGGAAGCCGGACGGAAGGAGCCGGGTTGGGCGGGAGCCTCCAGGGGAAGAGAAGATGGCCCCGAATCATCAGTGCCCAAAGTACAGGGAAATGGGCTCATTCGCCACAGTCGGGCAGGTGGGACTTGCTACATAAGTAACTCCCGCTTCTCGGGGTGCGGGCCGGAGGAGGTTGGGAAAAGCAGAAGGCTGTGGCCCCCAACTTCTGCAAACACCTGCCACCAATGCCTCCTTTTCACTTTAGGCCATTTGTTACAATTCTTTCTCTATAATCTTTTCATTTGCCAAAAACTTAGGCGAGAAAATAGAGACCTGCTCCCTTTAAGAAGTTTTTTCCTTTAAAAAAAAAAAAAGAAGAAGTTTTTTCCTTTGAAAGGATTCAGACAACAGATGTGTGCGGAGTGAGGACTGATTTCCTTCGGTTCAGTAACCCTAGTTTCTCTGCATCTGTATTTACAGTTAACTCGCTATCATTCTTGTTTTTCAAAGGGGAACTGAAGGAAATTAAACAGGACATCTCAAGTCTCCGCTATGAACTCCTTGAAGAAAAAACTCAGACTTCAGAAGACCTGGCAGAACTTATTAGAAAACTTGAGGAGAAATTATCAATGGAACCGAATCAAGAGGAAAGCAATAGATAATACAAAGACTTCCTTTAAAAATCGTATTTATTTGTCCACTTGAAGCCATATTATTTTCCAATTTATTTTTTTAAGTGCCAGTGTGAACACCTTTTAAACAAGAGAATATCCAAAGATAACTTGGATCTTCCCATCAACTGAAACCCTAACATTTAATATCTTTGGTGACTGAATTTCATCGTGCAGGCTAAAGTGTGCAGATTATGATGAAAACTGTGCCCCGTGTTTGATGCTTATTTATATTAGCTGCTTTCTGGGTATGACTATTGTGAGATGTGATTTCCGTGTTGTGTGCGCTTTGGGATGCTCCCCGTGCAGCCTCTCTCTTGAAGGTGACTTCAGGTAACTTCTTGCCTGCTTTATGGGTCCCCTGAGGGTGACTTCCAGCCCTGAAACTGAGGGAGGGATGATGTATGGCTATTTGGAGAATGCTGTTTAATCATCTACTCTGCTTGGCTCCCACAGAATATGACTGGTAATATCTGTGCAAAATGCGATTAAATCTTTCCTGAACTTTCTGACTCGTCTCCCTGAAAATGTTACACATAACAGTGAAAAAGTGCTTCCTCTACAGAGCCCTGGGAACATGGTTTAGTTTGCGTGTGTACATCTGTGTGCACATGTGTGCCTGTGTGGCCGCGTGCGTCTCTGCATGTGTGCACTGTGTGCTCGTGTGCGTACACGTGTGCATGTGTGTGTGCACACACAAGAGGATATGAAATGCTTGTCCTATTTTCTTTTGCAGCCAATGCAGACCCTCAGCCTCTTTGTCTGAGGGTTTCTTACTGTGACTGGAAGACTTTTTGGCCCAATAAGAACACTTTATCGGAGAAGCATCAAAGTCACGCGTGCACTGATCTGGTCCCATGATGGCAGAGTGCGGCGCCATTTCTGAGGGCGTTTACAGGGGAATTCCCACCTGCGGCATCGAGTGTAAAGGGAGAAAAGTGTTGAGGGAACTTGCAAATCCCTGCCTGTCGCTCTCGGTGTATTCTCCCCTCCTGCCAAAATATATCGAACAGGAACCTGCATTTCTACAGTGGACGGGTGTCCTTCCTGATGATTGGAGGCAACGTCTACAACACACAGAGAGAAATGAAGGTTCCTCTGTCCGGCCCGACAAACTGCCTGCATTTAAAGGGTGCTGGCCATTATTTGGAAGTGTTGCTTTGGAATCAATAAAGGGAGGCTTCAAACACAAAGTTTTAACGTCATTCTAGAGAGGAAATGGTCACAAAAGTCTTTTAGCCCCAACTTTGGCTTAATTTAAATCAGAGAAGCTTTATGTAGCCAGGACCGAGAATACATCTGAGATTTTATATTCAGTGATTTTGTGTTTATGGGTATTATTTATGGAGAAGTTCTTTGGTAATACAGAAAAGGTGAGCTTTCAAATGTTTTGTGACAATATTGGAATCAGAGGTTGCAAAAACCAACCTAGTACCAAAGGCACTCTCCGCACATTAAGATAACCCATCGTCCGTGCAAAGCTTGTGTGTTGTGCCAAGCCTCTGCCAGGGAATCGAGAAAGCGTACCGAGATTCCCCCATGTCTTTACATTGGGTCGACCTGACGAGATACAGGTTTGGGGAAGTGCAACAGGCATGACCCCGGCTCTCCCAGTAAAAACACCACCAGCAGGTGCTGCCTCCTGACTTCAAAATTAAGTCCTCGAGTCAAGTCAGATTCTCTCCAAAGTGCCGCTGTGTTGGCCCCACTTCTGTATTCCTTTCGATGGGATCAGGGAAAGAGAAAGCAACCGAATGTTAGGAAAGGTTTTAAAAATGGCAACAAGAGCTCTGTTGAAGGCATAGCGTCTCTCGGAGACGGTCACCAGCGTGAGCACCCTTCACGAGCCTCCAGACCGTTGGCGGTACGTCCTGTACTCGAGTCGGGCAGCCTGGCCTTTAAAGTAAAGCGGTTCCTCTGAAATGTGTTCATCCCAACTGTCCTGTCACGTCTCCCTTCTCAGATCTGGCGCCGTCCGGAGGCCGCGGCGCCACGAGGAGGGTGGCCCAGCAACATCTGTGACCCCGCGGGTCCCCCGCCGGGGCCGAGCCACCATCACGCCCCCTGGTAAACTGACTCCCACTGAGCAAGACCAAGGCCCTGCGTTGGTACGTCTGGGCCCATCCCCGCTCTCTGCCGAAGCCGACACATGGCACGGGTTCAGTACAATTTCCGAGGCAGAGCCAGTGAATCACCAGAACCTCCTGGCTGCTTGAGCTTGCTGAGGACCGAGAAGAACGGAAAATGAATGTCTGACCTCGAGGAGCTTGCAACCAAATAAAGAAACGGGACTGAACACCAGGGTAAGAAGTGTTAACTGAGCCTCTGCCGCCTGCCGGGCACAGGACTGGTGCTTTCCATGAAGCAGGGAGTTTAAGCTAGCTCTCTGCCGATAGCAACCGTTTGAGGTAAACACTGCTAAGACCCTCACTTCAGAAATGGGAAAATCGGAGCCTTTGTTATTTTTTTTAAATTAAATGCAGTTAATTAGTATAATTAAGGTAGTACATCATTAGTTTTTGAGGTAGTGTTCGGTGATTCACCAGCTGTGTGTAACGCCCGGTGCCCGTCACGTCACGGGTCCTCCTTCACGCCCGTCACCCGGTTACCCCGTCCCTCCCCCACCCCACTCCCTTCTGTAACCCTCAGTTTGGCTCCCGGAGTCCAGAGTCTCTCCTGGTTTGTCTCCCTCTATGACTTCTTCCCCTTCAGTTTTCCCTCCCTTCCCCTGTGGCCCTCCGCTTTCTTCCTTACGTTCCACGTGGGAGTGAAGCCGTATGATACTTGTCTTTCTCTGCCTGACTTACTTCACTCAGCATCACCCCTCCAGTTCCGTCCAAGTCGATGCCAATGGTGGGCACTCATCCTTTCTGATGGCTGAGTGATATTCCCTTGTACATACGGACCACATCCTCTTTACCCATGCGTCTGTCGATGGACACCTCAGCTCCTTCCATAAACTGGAGCCGTTAGAAGCCAAGTGACTTGCACGGAGGGCATCAGAGCCGGGAACAGAACCCCAGCGTGAAACCTCACCAGTGGTCTCCCCAGACAGTGTTGGGGTACGATTGTCTCGTTGGAAAGCTCACACGTCAGTCTCTATGTGAGGAAAAATGGGCCGCGCCGGAAAACCCGCGTTCCGTGAGCCGCCCGACACAGAGCGCGGTGTTACTCGTGGAGGCCGTGGGTCCCGAGAAGATCGGGCTTTGAGAGGGTCGCATGTCCAAACCAAACAAGAACAGATGGGTTGCGTGTGAAGGGCGGAGGCCGTCGGAGCGAGGCCAAGAGCGGGGCGTGAATACGGGACTCGAAGTTCTTCAGAAGGAAGTGGTAAAGCCAGTGGCTGTGCCATGGGGAGAACAGGGCGGCCGTCCATCCTCCCCATCCAGGCCGGTCCCAGGAGGGAACCTGACCGTCCTTCCTACCCCCATGCGAATAGGAAAACCAAACCGAACATGTGAAGTGGAAAGACCACACGCTGCCATTTGCCAGCCGGACAGGCCAAGGTCAACAGAATCTCCGTCCGGACTGACGGCCAGTTTCAGGCTGAGGGAACCGGAAGGGCTCCACGAAAACCTGCTTTTTGCCACATCTCCTGCTTCTATTCTTGCAAGGACCTGCACCCCTGCCTGGTCCAGGCCTCGGGATGATGCCGATAGCGCTCGTCCTCCTCGTAAGGGACAAGGAGTAAGAGGTTCTCCAGGGCAGCCAGCACCCGAGGAAGGGCCGGGTGGGAAGGCCCGGCCGCAGCCCTCCTGCCTGGTTCCAGACTGCCCGCTGGTCGTCCGGAGCTCGACGGCCCGGGGCCGAGACCCCTGGCTCCAGGGGACGGGTCCCTCAGGATGGA
>CM052815.1:92653548-92671911 GCA_028533885.1 Nasua narica | reverse complement strand
ATCAACAGAAAAAGCTTCTGCACAGCAAAGGAAACAGTCAACAAAACAAACAGGCAACCCACGGAAAGGGAGAAGATTTTCTCAAATGACACTACAGACGAAGGTCTGATATCTAAGATCTATAAAGAACTCCTCAAAAAAAAAAAAAAAAAAACTCCTCAAACTCAACACTCAAAAAACAGATAATCACAGCAAAAAATGGGCAGAAGACATGAACAGAGATACTTTTCCAAAGAAGACATACAAATGGCTAACAGACACATGAAAAAATGTTCATCATCTTTAGCCATCAGAGAGATTCAAATCAAAACCACACTGAGATACCACCTTACACCAGTTCGAATGGCCAAAATCAAGAAGACAGTAAAAAACAAATGTTGGAGAGGATGTGGAGAAAGAGGAACCCTCTTTCACTGTTGGTGGGAATGCAAGTTGGTGCAGCCACTTTGGAAAACAGTGTGGAGATTCCTCAAGAAATTAAAAATAGGGGCACCTGGGTGGCTCAGTGGGTTAAAGCCCCTGCCTTCGGCTCAGGTCATGATCTCAGGGTCCTGGTTTCCAGCCCCGCATCGGGCTCTCTGCTCAGCAGGGAACCTGCTTCTCTCTCTCCCTCTCTTTCTCTCTGTCAAATAAATAAATAAAATCTTAAAAAAAAATTAAAAATAGAGCTACCCTATGACCCTGCAGTTGCACTACTGGGAATTCACCCCAAAGATACAGATGTAGTACAAAGAAGGGCCACATGTACCCTAATGTTCATATCAGTAATGGCCACTATTGCCAAACTGTGGAAAGAGCCAAGATGCCCTTCAACAGACAAATGGATAAAGAATATATGGTCCATATACACAATGGAATATTACTACTCCATCAGAAAAGATGAATACCCAACTTTTGTATCAACATGGATGGGACTGGAAGAGATTATGCTGAGTGAAATAAGTCAGGCAGAGAGAGTCAATTATATGGTTGCACTTACGTGTGGAGCATGAGGAAGAACATGGAGGACATTGGGAGAAGGAAAGGAAGGGTGAATTGGGGGAAATCAGAGAGGGTGATGAACCATGAGAGACTGTGGACTCTGGGCAACAAACAGGGTTTTGGAGGGGTCGGGGGCTGGGTGAGCCTGGTGGTGGGTACTGAGGAGGGCACATATTGCATCCACCACTGGGTGTGGTGGATGAACAATGGATCTTGGAACACTAAAATAAATACATACATACATACATACATACATACAAAGCCATAGTAACCAAAACAGTATGGTACTGGCACAAAAACACAGCTTTTTTTACTTACATATCAATAGAATGGAATAGAAAACCCAGAAATAAAACCAGAATTATATGGTCAACTAATCTTCAACAGAGTAGGAAAGAATATCCAATGGAAAAGAAAGTCTCTCCACCAAATGGTGCCGGGAAAACTGAACATCCACATGCAAAAGAATGAAATGGGACCACTTTGTTACATGATACACAGAATGAAATTCAAAATGGATTAAAGACCTAAATGTGAGACATGAAACTATAAAAATCTTAAAAGAAAACACAGGCACTAACCTTTTTAACATCACCCATAGCAACTTTTTTCTAGATATGGCTCCTAAGGCAAGGAAAAGAAAAGCAAAAATAAACTATTGGGACTACATCAAAATAAAAAGCTTCTGCACAGCAAAGGAAACAATCAACAAAACTGAAAGGCAGCCTACAGAATGGGAGAAGATATTTGCAAATGACATAGCCTATAAAAGGTTAGTATCCAAAATATATAAAGAACTTAGAAAATTCAACACCCAAAACCACATAATCCGACTTCAGAAAACGGCCGAAGACATGAACAGACATTTCTCCAAAGAAAACATCCAGATGGTCAACAGGCACATGAAAAGATGCTCAACATCACTGATTATCAGGGAAATGCAAATCAAAACGACAATGAGCCATCCCCTCACAACTGTCAGAATGGCAAAAATCAACAACATGAGCAACAACAAGTGTGAGTAAGAGTGTGGAGAAAGGGGAACACTCTTGCACCGTTGGTGGACATGCACACTGGCACAGCCACTATGGAAACAGTATGGAGGTTCCTCAAAAAGTTAAAAATAGAGCTACCTTGGGGCGCCTGGGTGGCTCAGTGGGTTAAAGCCTCTGCCTTCGGCTCGGGTCATGATCTCGGGGTCCTGGGATCGAGCCCCGCATCAGGCTCTCTGCTCAGCGGGGAGCCTGCTTCCCTCTCTCTCTCTGCCTGCCTCTCCGCCTACTTGTGATCTCTCTCTGTCAAAATAAATAAATAAAATCTTAAAAAAAAAAAAAAATAGAGCTACCTTATAATCCAGCAATTGCCCTACTGGATATTTACCCAAAGAATACAAGAACAGTGCTTCAGAGGTATACATGCACCCCAATGTTTACAGCAGCGTTATTTATAATAACCAACGTATGGAAGCAGCCCAAGAGTCCATCGACTGATGAACGGATAAAGAAGTGGTATACACATACAATGGAGTATTACTCAGCCATTAAAAAGAATGAAATCTTGCCATTGGCAACATGGATGGATCTAGAGAACATAATGCCAAGTGAAGTAAGTCAGAGAAAGACAAATACCATATGGTTTCACTAACATGTGGGATTCAAAAAACAAAACAAACAAGAAAACTGCAGGGGGAAAAAAACCCTGAAAGACAAACCAAGAAACAGACTTAAATCTAGAGAACACACTGACGGTCACCAGAGGGGAGGTGGATAGGGGATGGGGAAACTGGTGATGCGGTTGAATGAAGGCACTTG
This sequence comes from Nasua narica, assembly GCA_028533885.1. Lineage (NCBI taxonomy): Eukaryota > Metazoa > Chordata > Mammalia > Carnivora > Procyonidae > Nasua > Nasua narica. The sequence continues at coordinate 92,669,119 of CM052815.1, read as the reverse complement.
TGACGCGTACTAGGTGATGTATGGAAGTGTTGAATCACTATAATGTACACCTGAAAGTAATATGACACTGTTAACGAACTGGCATTAAAATAAAAATTTTAAGGGGAAAAAAAAAGAAGTTTGCTAAAACTTACTTTAAAACCTCTGAGTATGTCTTTTCTTTATGAGAACATTTTTTATGCACTGATAAATTCCTTTATTTGTCATAAAACTATTTAGGACTTCTATATCTTCATGAGTCAAATTCGTATGTTCTATTATTCTAAAAATTGGCCATTGGGTCTTAAATTTTCAAATTTGGGGCATATGTAATATTTTCATTGTCATTTATTTTTAAGTATTTTAAAATTTCTCTTATGATTTCTTCTTTATCCATGAAATGTATATATAAATGCATCATTTGTAAATTTATGAGAACTATTATTTTTGCTATATGAGGGTCCCTTTTTCTTCACATCCTCACCAACACATGCTGTTTCCTGTGTTGTTGATTTTGGTCATTCTGGGAGCTGAGGTGATCCTTCCTGTGGTTCTGATTTGTATTTCATGGACGATGAGTGATGTTGAGCATCTTTTCATGTGACTGTTGGCCATCTGTGTGTCTTCTTTGAGAAATGTCTGTTCATGTCTTCTGACATTTTTCAATTGGATTATTTGGTTTTTTGGTTTTTATTTCTACATCTTGGATACTAACCCTTTTGGTTATGTCATTTGCAAATCTCTTCTCCTATTCTGTAGGTTGTCTTTCAGTTTTGTTGGTTGTTTTCTTTCCTGTGCAGAAGCTTTTTATTTTGGTGAAGTCCTAATAGTTCATTTTTGCTTTTGTTTCTCTTGCCTCAGGAGACCTATCTAATTTAATCGTATTGTGATCAGATAGTCTTTCTAGGAGATATATATTCCTTTCCTAAAATTTGTGTGCTAGACAATAAAGCAAAACTCAACAAATCTCAATGTTTCACACGTTTGTAAAAAGCAAACGTTCTTTAAATAGTCAGATTCTATATATGTCTAATAAATCATGCTGGATAATTTAACTTTCAAGTGTTCTTATTTGTAATTTTTTTATTCAGCCTAACAAAAAACTGAGATTTCCCACTATGAGGTTAGGTTTTTGATATGGCTCTTACAATTCCTTCAATATTTGCTTTTATTTCTAAGGCTACTTCATTGTAGGAATGCAGGTTTTTAACTTTTATACCTGCAAGATGAATTATACTTTCTATAATTTTGTAGTGGTTCTCTATCTCCCTACCAATGGCTTTTCCTTTAAAGCATTTTTCCCTTTTGATTTAGTGTACCTACCCATATTTCTCTTTGTGTTTGCCCAATACATCTTCTTCCTCTCTTGATATCCAGTTTTTCCATGTCCTTAAGTTTTAAATATCTCATAGTTAAATGAAAAATAGCCAGAATAAGAAAAAACTATTTTGTAAATCTGTTTCCTCTCCTTGGTGAATTCTGTCAGTTAAATTTATTGTATTAACCGATATGCATGGACTTGTTTTTACCATCCTACTTTTTGCTTTGAATTTATCTCGTTTCTTTTTCCTTGCTTCTTTTCCCCCAGTTCTTTATTTTCCTCTTTCTCCTTATTTTCCCTGTACTGGCTGGCAGAGCAACACACTCTGTTTCTACGCTTGTGTACTCTTACGCAGGCTACTTTGGAAAATTTACAACATATAGTTAAAGCATCACCCTTCCCAAGCAACATCACTTCAGAATTTAAATCTGCTAACGCCCTCCCAGCTTACAAGATTTTGTAGAGTATTTTAGTTCTGTCCTTTTCTTAAACCCACAGATTAGAATGACCAATACAGGAGAATGGGTACTTAAGGCTATCTACATACGTATCCCTTTCATTGCTCCCCTGTCTTTGCCCCTCAGATCATCCTCCGAGGGAAGTTTCCAGTCTAACAGACTGTCCCTGACTTACATGGCCCTGCTCACACTTTCCTGACTTTATGACAGTGTGAAAACAATACACAGACGGTAGAAACCATACATCGAACGTTGAATTTTGATACTTTTTCCAAGACTAGCAGCATGTGGCCTGACACTACCTTCTGCAGCTAACTCTCATCCATTGACCTTTTTATCGCAACAATTTAAGAAAGTTATATTTGTTGTTTTTTCAATATGCTTGCTCATCTGGGACAATTTCTTTTGCTTGCTCACTTTTGGGATTCCATCTCTATTTCTTTACATAATTCCTAGAGTCGTTTTATAGTCTTATCGTTAGCCCTTATACGAATTCCTTGCCGGGGGTTCATACCTCATATGTGGTTTCTGGTGACTCCCACTCATGACGGCGGTTTTCTTGTGTAAGATGAATTAAATAAATACACACTCACAGTCAAGGATGACCAATTTGCAGAGAACCTAGGGGACCAGTGCTAACTGAGGGGTCTCAGGTCCAAGGTGGTTTCCTGAAACTGATTTCAGGAATCCCGCCCTTCAAGAGATGGCACTTGCAGTGCTGTCCCCCAGCACGGGCCGACGTGTGTGCAAAGACAGAGGCAGGGTCTTACTCTCCTCGCTGCCGGCGAGCACAGAAATACAGACTGTTTTATGCAGAATCACGTCGTTTTATAGGAGGATTGCCATGATAATCTATTGCACTACACAACTGGAGACAGAACTTCAAAAAAATTTTTCTTTTTCTTTTCTTTTTAAGGTTTTATTTATTTATTTGATGGAGAGAGAGAGAGCACAAGCAGGCAGAGAGGCAGGCAGAGAGAGAGGGGGAAGCAGGCTCCCTGCTGAGCAGAGAGCCGGATGTGGGGCTCAATCCCAGGACTCCGAGATCATGACCTGAGCAGAAGACAGACTGTTGCACATCATGTGATGGAATCACAGACAAAATATTAGCAGCCTCTTGTCTAAAGGTATGTACCAGAGGGTGAGGACGTGGTTTGCAAACTGCCTATATCTCAAAATCCCCTGGATTGTTCTTTTAAAATATAGAGCCCCTAAGAATGATATAGATATATTATCATATCAATGATATAGATATATATAGATATATAAAATATAGAACCCCTAAGGCTTAACCAACTGAGCCACCTAGGCGCCCCTCAAAAAAGTTTTTCAAAACTTCCTAATATTCAGAAAAAGAAAGCCAGCTAAGGGATAATAAGTTTATTTAATAAGAAAACTTTTATCCTTTGGGAAATTTTATCCCATAAAATCTTGGGTGATCTGAAGAACAAACTTGCTTCATATTTTCTGAAATTATGGATAATCCAAATCAGGAAGAAGGTCAATATTAAGACAGAAATAAAATTCTTTTGTTCTCTAGTTTAAATATAGAATTACCGCATCATACTTTAAGAAATAAACTAGAAAGGTCATTTTTCTCATATGCTTTCTCATAAAACACGACAGTACTTTCCTGACATTGTATCAAGCACGACCTGCAGACACATCACTTATTCTCCTAAAATATATCAATAGCACATGGCATATAGTAGCATTTGAGGAGAACTTACTGATTTAAAATATAGTATTTCCCAACTTATCAGATACTATCTGATTATTGGATCCTATATAGAAAAATGAATAGCTTTTTCTTGGATAAATACACAGCAATGGTTTTCTTGATTTAAATTAGGTTTAGTTCCTAACTCTGGTTTTCATAGGAATCTAAAGTACCCGAGACAACAGAATTCCAAAATCTGGGGAATTTTTTTTAATATTATTCCTCCTAGTAATTCTGATTTAGTTGGACTTTTATCATTCTTAGGGGCTCTATATTTTAAAAGAACAATCCAGGGGATTCTGAGATATAGGCAGGTTTGCAAACCACGTCCTCACCCTCTGGTACATACGTTTAGACAAGAGGCTGCTAATATTTTGTCTGTGATTCCATCACATGATGTGCAACAGTCTTCCTTTAGTAAATACCTCTCACCACCATGTTCTAGTGAGAGCGTCTCTGACTCTTGCAAGAGAAGGGGGTGAAGATAACTCTGGGTGTAAGGGGGATTGTAAAACAATTTTGGGGGGATTGTAAAACAATCTGAAAATAACTGATCCGGGGCGCCTGGGTGACTCAGTGGGTTGAGCCTCTGCCTTCAGCTCAGGTCATGATCTCAGGGTCCTGGGATCCAGCCCCGCATCGGGCTCTCTGCTCAGCAGGGAGCCTGCTTCCCCTTCTCTCTCTGCCTGCCTCTCTGTCTACTCATGATCTCTTTCTCTCTGTCAAATAAATAAAATCTTTAAAAAAAAATTTAAAAAAAAAAAGAACTGATCCAATTTTTAGAAGACAGATTGTAATCAAAATCAACTAGATGACTTTGACAACTGTAAGGTCTACCCAAGGCACGACCTGGTCCAAATCAAAGTTATCAATATGTTATCAATAATATGCAACTTTCAGACCATTTTCACTTAACCATGCCTTTCTCATTCTCTTGATTTTAAGTTGGATTATTTCATTCAAGTACTTAAGACTTTCCTAAATATAGGGGTGCCTGGGTGGCTCAGTGGTTTAGGCCTCTGCCTTCAGCTTGGGTCATGATCTCAGGGTCCTGGGATCGAGCCCCACATCGGGCTCTCTGCTCAGCAGGGAGCCTGCTTCCCCCTTTCTCTCTGCCTGCCTCTCTGCCTGCTTGTGATCTCTCTGTCAAATAAATAAATAAAATCTTTAAAAAAAAAAAGACTTTCCTAAATATAAAGTGTTTTGGTCTTGGAGATTCAGTTTTTACAAAATTGTTTCCATTTGCCTTACATAAAAATTCAAGTACCTTTCCCCTCATCATTTTAGTAAAAACAGAAAAGATAAATCCCCCTAGGCATTTTGACAACAGGATGTAAAAAAAAAGAAATAGTTTATATTAATATTTTCCTGTTTGTAGGATTATTAAAAATATTTAACAAACACCATTTTGGGGCTCAAGCATATGCCACAACACTCTTAGAATCCATCAAATGACCTGAACTGCATAAAACTCTAATATTGCGGTGTTTCTGAGAAAGCGAAGACAAAACGTGGTACCTGAGCAGCAAAGGCTAGCAACACCCTGTGAGGCCCAGAGAGAGAGCTTCAGAGATAAGGCCAACCCACTGAAACCACTTTGTACAAAAGAAACATCGATTCATTCACCGAACAAACGTCTCCTGGGTCCCCAGTGACTGTGCACAGGCTAGGTCCCTCCCCTCAGGGAGGTGCCCCTGCCGTGGGGGAAAGAAGTACAGACAAGGAGGGTTAAAACAAGAAGCGAGAGAACAAACCCGAGCTCACGCGAGCCGTCCGTCCCCCGGGAGCTCGAGTTCCGGTGCAGAAGCTGGACGAGCACAAAACGGGAAGAGTTCCCCGACATTTGTGAAACGCCGGCTTCCCCATTTACAGATGGAAATCACAGAACCTACCACACAGGTTTGCTGGGAAGATCAAGTACACGAATATAAACACAGCAAAAGACTGTCATAGTCCAGTCTGTGTTTTAGCGTCAGCTAGAGAATCAGGGTCAAACCCTGTAAATTCTGGACAGAGCAGATGTCCTCGGCCTTGTAATCTTTCCCACCCCGTCTTCTCTCTCAGGGGACCCAAACTCCAGCACCCGGAACACCCGGGACTGTTAATAGGACAGGCGAGCCCGGTAACTGCACAGTCACTGTGACGGCCCAGCACCAGCAGCTGCAGGGTCTGCCACAGGCTCCTGGGGAGTTCGTTAAGGAAATGCTGCATCACCATTGCCCCTTTTGGCACCGAGGACGAGTTTGTGTGGGAAAACGTGGGCACTGAAGATTCTGTGCTGAAAAATGACTCAGAAAGTCCATTTCTGGATATGAAGGAACTTGGGGACTACGTTAACCAAATGTATTTTGTTTAGACTTCCTTTTTTCATATGTGCCTAAGAGTTACATACAACCCAAATCTGTATTTAATTAAGTATAAAGAGCTGTTTCAATAGACAGAAAACAAAAATCTAAAGTATAGTTTAATCAACAGCATTTTTTTGGCTTATGTTTTGAACACATATATTCAGGGCAGGCTACACAATGGACAGAACTCTAGATTCAGTGAAACAGTGTTTGTAGGTCCAATATGACTCCTGGCACATTGAAGGAGCTTAAACCAATATTTGTTGAAAGCAATTAACACATTCTGCAAAACGGGATACAGGGTCTGGCCCTGAATGTCCTTCCAGGAAAAGATGTTCTGCAGGAAACATTCTCCTGGGTCCCCACCGTGCCCCGGGATCAGCCCCTCACCACCGCCAGCCTCCCTCCAGCCTACTCACTGCAAAATTCGGGTCCAGAAGAACTTAACGTAGTGACAATAAAAACTAGTTTCATCTGTACAGTTTACCCACCTAAGAGAATTTCAAAAAGAGCTTTCGAAACAGGTCACTTCCAATTCTTATTACAACTCCCAAGATGCTTCTGTCGGTAATTCCCACGAAGGGATCTCTTTCCAATTTTGTGCGAGGGTTTTGTGCTACAAACCGGAGCTCCTGGAATTTAAAGATGAAACCTGTCTTGAGTGGATAGTGAGTCTTAACGTGGCTATCGGCACGGTGACTGCTTCTGGCGACGATGCTTTTAAGAAGGAGGCAGATCCCGCGGGGACATCTGCGTTACACACACACACACACACACACACGCCCCATCAGTGCACAGATGCAACCTCACCCACACGACAGACAGGAACGGAATAAAAGAAAGTTTCCTCTTTTGTAACCTCTGAGGAGTCATCCTTAGCTTGGGGGCCGTCTGGTAAAATTAGTAAGTCATCTACAGATTCCTCAGGTTTGGGACATTCATGATTTTCCTTTGGTGACAAAGATTGGCAGTTTTTCAAAACCTAGCTTCCCTGTTTATCTGGATAAGTGATAAAATGGAGTCTTCCCCTCCATCCTGCTTTCCTTCCTCTTTCGGTCGACTCCTAAGTGTGTCCTCTTTAGCAAGTCAGTTAACCTCTCTGCTGTGGTATTTTGTTCTTTCTTATCCGTAAAATGGGGATAGAAAAGTGCATACCTCACAGGCTTGCTGAGTAAGTATGGAGTCAGTTAATACCTCCGAGGCCCCACCAAGAGTCTCCCACGCAGAAGCCTTTGCTAAAGCCCGGGAACAAATCCGGCCACCGTTTCCGTTATTGCTGTCCATGATCAGAGAAGGTCAACAGAGATGACTGGATGAGTAGATTAATAAGAGAGTGAAAGGAGAAGTGGGATGTAAAGCTCCATCCTCAGAGAGGAGGATTCCAACAGAAAGAGAATGAGCACAGGACGGCACTGTCCTTTAGGAGGTGGGAGCCAACCTGTGCTCTCAAGTCCCTATGAAAAGACACAGAAGAGAGGATGTGCGTGCTCCCAAGGGCACATGCCACCAGTACCCAGGGGCTCAGGATGCTGAGCAGGGACTGTGTGCTACCCCCCAGCCCAGCAACTTAGTAACTGCATCCCTGGGTGAGCCTGGCTTAATTTCATCTATTAAATGGACATTACAGGAGCCCCGTGGCCACTGCAAAGAGCAAACTACTACATCTGAACGACAGGTAGAGAAGGACCTGCTGCGAGGCAGGTATTCCAAACCGCTAGTCCCCCAAACACATGGAGATATTTTCAAGACACTGGCAGGAAACTGTAAATAACTCTAGTTAACATCGCTTCTCCTCTTCGTCCGGGCTGAGCGACCCGAATTAGGTAAAGAACAATTACGCTGCCATCATGTATGTTGTTTGGGAATCTGTAACAGTCATTTCTACACGCCTGTTGCAAAGAGACATTCTGTAAGAAAACGTGATTCAATCCATTCCAACAGCTCAAGAGGCTTGAACAGCATACCAATTTTAGACACCAAAGTTAACTGAAATTTGGCGTATAGATGAGCCCTTCTCCCTGTACTGAAAGTCCCAGAAGACTCCTAAACAAAGAGCAATCACAAATGGTAATTTTATCCAACTGGATCCAATTATATTTAGCATATTTTATAAAAGAGGGAGAAAAACAAGAATGGACTCAAGAAAATGTTTTCCTTTTATGATTTACTCTCGAGGAGGCGAGGATGAAATTGCCTTATGAAGTTACTTCTTATAACACAAGAAACATAACTGTCTAGAAAAAAATGCAATGTCTGCTAGAGGTAAATAAACATTCTGTTACAGAATAAATGTGGGCCTTTCAGCACATCTGGCAGTAACTCCACAACCTACAAAGATCACTCCCTAAAAAAAAGTGTTCATGATACTAATTTGTTATCAGCAGATGTTGAGTACTTCAAGCCAGGGAAGGTTTGGAAACAAAATGAGTAGTTTCTGTCAGGCACGCAGACCTCCAAAGAAGAGACCCACCACAAATCCAAGCGGCTGAGGCAGATACTGATTTGTAAATGAAGAAGGGGAAGCAAATGCAAAGGTGGTTTTTACATTTGCTTTTCCCCCTAATAGCAGCTTCCAACCTGCAAACCCTTAACCAAAGTCCAGGCCTTTACTTTATAGTTAGAGATACTATTTTTTCAAAAGTCGTAATGAATACTAGGATCTCTCTGACATCTAACCCACTACATACAAATCCCTTTTTGTCCATATTCATATTTAAAGAGATCCTACAAGAATTTCAAATCAAAAGCACATTGAGATACCACCTTACACTAGTTAGAATGGCCAAAACTGACAAGGCAAGAAACAACAAATGTTGGAGAGGATGTGGAGAAAGGAGAACCCTCTTCCATTGTTGGTGGGAAAGCAAGTTGGTGCAGCCACTTTGGAAAACAGTGTGGAGATTCAAGAAATTAAAAATAGAGCTCCCCTATGACCCTGCAATTGCACTACTGGGTATTTACCCCAAAGATACAGGTGAAAAGAAGGGCCACATGTACCCTAATGTTCATAGCAGCAATGGCCACAGTCGCCATACTGTGGAAAGAGCCAAGATGCCCTTCAACAGACGAACAGATAAAGAAGCTATGGTCCATACACACAATGGAATATTACGCCTCCATCAGAAAGGATGAATACCCAACTTTTGTATCAACATGGAGGGGACTGGAAGAGATTATGCGGAGTGAAATAAGTCAAGTGGAGAGAGTCAATTATCTATGGTCTCACTTACATGTGGAGCATAAGGAAAAACATGGAGGGCATTGTGAGAAGGAAGGGAAGGGTGAATGGGGGGAGATTGGAGGGGGCGATGAACCAGGAGAGACTGTGGACTCTGAGCAACGGACTGAGGGGTTTGGATGGTTGGATGAGCCTGGTGGTGGGTACTGAGGAGGGCATGAACAATGAATCTTGGAACACTGAAAAAATTAAATTAAATTAAATTAAATTAATTCCCCGGCAAAAAAAAGAAAAAGAAAAAAAAAAAAAGAGATCCTATCAGCAACACAACACCGACTTTGTATAAAACATTACATTAATAATCTTTTTTATGAAAAAGAAAATCAGTGCTTACAAGCCACACATTACAGAAGGAGAATCAAGATACATTGCCGGTACATTTCCACTGTATATATTTTTATTTTAGACCTTACTCCTTCAAGTCACTTGTTATCTTGGTTCATTTTAAATATCTCCCCTTGCCTTTAATGTTCTGCAATTTCAACATGGTATGTTTAAAGGGGTTTAGTTTTCTGGTTTGCACTACTGTTGTACTTCATCAACATGAGAATTCACCATTTCTGGAAAATCATCACCCATGATCTACTCAAACGTTGCCTCTCTCCTACTGCCTGTGTTTTCTCCCGGGACTCCTATCTTCTTATTCCATAACTCAATAATGTTCATATTTTTCATTTATTTATATCTTTGCATTCTGGGTATTATCATCAATTATGCTATAGTTAATCTGCATTTTAACCCTCCCCTTGAGTTATTTCACAATTTTATTTTTCATTTATAGATTTTCTATTTGTCTTTAAAAAAAACTTATCTTTTATTTTCTTAGGGTTTAATTTCTTGCTATATGTTGTGAACATTTTATTCATGGCCATTTTACATTCTCTTTCACGTTGTTACATTATGTCAAGTGTCTCGCAGTTATGTCTGCTGCTGACTCTTCCCAGGGAATGAATCTTCTGCTCATTCTCCTCCACAGAGAATGGCTGATGGTTTCCTGGGGCATCTGGTCATGTATTACAGCGGGCATTTCTTCAGCGGGCTTGCTATTTCCTTGAAAACCCTTGGCAGTCCAGATGATCGGTACCATTGCCTTGGGAAGGCTTTGGGCTTTACTCCTCGAGGGTCCCCAGGGGTGTTTTTCGAGATGAAGATGTCTAGGTCAGCAGGTGGTGTAAAAAACAAAAGCAAAAACTCACATGACCCAGGCGCCAAGAATACAATTCTTAGCAGATCTCTTTTTCTCTTACTAACCAGGTTTCTTGTTCTCGCTCCTTGCTGGTGACATTTTTCCAGCCTAACTTTTCATTAAGGAAAGAGCCTGGTTTTAGGCAAGAGGCAGGCATGTCTCAGTCCCAGCTCTGTGCCTCATTGGGAAGCAAGGCCTTGGCGTCGTTTCCTGCAGACATTAGACTCCAACCTCCGTGTTCACGCAGATGTTAATCCACGAGGCAGCTACGGCTCAGTTCAACACAGGCTACACTCTCCTTTTCAACTGCTTTGCTTCAGGCACAGGGTGGTAATCTTTTCTCATTGACTGACTGACTGCAAAAGTAGTAAATGCTTTGAAATCATTTTAAATATTTTATCCAGTGTTACTAGATATTTGTAACCGTTAAAATTTTTTTAGATTATCTCAGTCTATTGCCTTGCAAGAGCTTTTTTTTTTTTTTGCAAGAGCTGTTATCAACACTTTACCGTTTTATTATTCATAATCATTTAATCAATTAGTCCTTCCCAAGCAGAAGGTTAGTGGAACTGTATCTCAGATCTTGAGGGGCTTGAAACCCTTTACATTATTTTTTACACCCAGGATTCTCCCCCATGTTCAGAAACAATGGACTAGAAATAAACTTTCACCCTGGAAGTGAAGTAATTCTCTGACATACCTCCCAGGACCCGGGAAGAACTTAGACCATTTCTTGCTAGTCGCCATTACCAACTGATCAAAAGAGAATGTATCCAGTGATACCTGACTAAAAGTAGGGAGAAGAGAGGAAGGGAATCTTTTTTTTCTAGACACTATTTCAAATGTTACCACTTAAACACTATTAAAGCCTGAAAATATGCAACTGCTCTCAAGACGATTTGCCATAATTTTCAGTAGTGAAAGCCCCATGACATAAATAAGAGAGCATAAAAATCTTTCCACATATGTAAACTATGAAATAGAATTTTTTAGCAAAAGTCATAGAATTTATGCCACAGAAATGACAACTTGCAATAATCTGAGATTTTCTAAGGGAAAAATCTCAATGATTTGAGAAAATGGTGATGCCCATATCTCCAGTGTACTAATGATTGCCACTTTCACAAGTAAGACACCTCCCGCTCTAGGAAAATAGAGGACATTTTTCACATCACAAGTCAAAAGCGTCAGGAAGGGCTTTTTTGTACTCTCTACCAGAAGGAAGTGATGGGTTGTTGACTGGTCTAAAGTTTGTAGTTACTTGCTTATTCAGCTGGGAAAAATAAAAAACCTCACCAGAGGAAACAGTGATGAAAAGTAACTACAGAATCTTTTGGAAAGAATAGATTTAGACAAAACAAACTCTTATTCTGAAATATGGTTCACTCTGCAATTAATGATAGTTTCCTCGACATAATATGGGGGTGTTCATTACGAATTGAAACATATTAAAATAGGTCATCTCTGCTGCTCTGGTCTACACATTCAGAATGGTCTGAGAGTCCTCAAGTAAGAGAGGAGAATGCTTATTCTCTAGAGAGTAGGTGATGCTAAGAAGTAGCTAAATCAATAAGGCATTGGGTCACATTCAAAGAAAGCACTGGGAAAAGTTCACAGGATAATTTGGAATCATTACTTCACTCAGTCTCTCTCACTCCTACTTTACAACCAGAAGTTTTTAAAATCAAATTATTTTTCTCAACATAGTAACAAAGGATTATAGGACAATCAGGTGAAAAAAAATTTTAAATTTTCTCTACAGGACAGCCTAATTGTTAAAAACAGGGTAGTTTTTTTTAAAGCTGCTTAATTAGCTATAGGAGACATTACCAAATATCCACCCCTCAGGCTTAGTAGGTCTCAAGTCTAAGCCAATTAAAAAATTTACTTATGTTTTAAATGTATACGCTCAAAGCACATTTGAAAATAGCTGTGTTTAGAATACCCAGGATTGATTTATGTTTCTTCCTCTCTGTTTTTCTTGGCATGTATCTCTTTGCTCCTCCGAGTGTGATCCATGCTCTAGCATCATCTCAGAGATCCTTGGATACACAGAATCTCGGGCTGCACCTGGGTCCTACTGAATCAGAATCTGCATTTTAACAGGATTCCTGGAGTAATTCATCTGCCCATTAAGGTTTGAGAAGCACTGCACTGTAAAGACATAGAAATATTCTCTAATTTAATGTCAAGTGCAAGATTTCTTTTGTGGACGATGAAAATGTCATGAAATTCGATAGTGATGATTTTTTTCACAATGTAAATGGGTGAACTCTACGGTACGTGAAACAGATCTTAATTTTTGAAAAAGGAAGAAAATAGTAAATGCTTTCAAACGGTAAAGCACATAGACAGACGGAACCAGTTCCAACTTTTTTCTTTTACCTTGGGAAAAAAATTAGACGCACCATTTCCTGGGGCTCACCCCTTCCTGAGAAAGGAAAACGCCAGGCCTTGACTCTGGGCAGACCTGACCAGGGGTTTGCAAACCTTTGCCTCCGCCACACACTGTAGAGCTGCTTTCCTCGGAAAACCGCGTGCGGGAAGAACGTCAGGGACCCACACTACCCAACCGAGGGAAGTGACAAAGAGGCAGAAATGCTATCTGCCAGCTGCCTGTTAGCTCCCCGGGGCGTAGAGGGAGGGAAGGCTTCTCCCTCATTCCACCCTCTGCCCGCCCCTGCCAACCCCCAGCCTCCCCCGCAAACAAACAAACAAACAAACAAAACAAACAAAAAAAAAACCCTCCAGATTCTTAAGTAAAATCCGTAGTTGCTCCGGGTTCCCCGCAAACGACCTCGACCCCCTGGTCTCCACAGCGGACGAGCCTCCCGCACCCTGTGGGCGCCCCTGGTGAACGCGCCTGGAGCTCAGGGAGGGGAAAGCCTCCCGCGCTTCCCTGTCCCCGACCTAACCCGGCGACCTGGGGGCAGGGTGTGCCGGGCCAGCTCGCCCCTCCACTGCCACCTGCCAACTTGTGCGGGGTCGGGCCGGGGGAGGGCCCGAACGCGCCGGCGAGGACAGGGGCAGGCAGCGCGGGCGGACGCGGGGCGCGCCGGGGACCCTGAGCCGGGAAGCCCTCTCTCCCTCAGACTCTGAGTCTCGCGGCCCAGCCCGTGCCCGCGGCGCAGCGACAACGGGTCTGAGGGGATGGACAGCCGCTGGGGCTCGAGACCGACACCTGCCCATCCTTGGCGGAGTCCATACCCCGAGGACACGCTCTACGGGGCCAACACACCCCGGTGCGCTCACCCGGAACAAAACCTCGACGCGGGCGCCCCTCCGCTCGCTCGGGGTCCAGCCCAGGCTCGCACCGCCCGGGAGGGACACGCGTGTCCAGACGCGCGCGGCCCCGACTCGCCCCCTCCCGCCGGCGCCCCCCGCCCGCGGCGCCCGCACTCACAGGCAGGGGTAGTAGCCGTAGGCCGGCCGCGGGGGCTGAGGGCAGCCGTCGTCTCCAGGCTCCGAGTCCAAGAGCAGGTAGTCCTGGCTCTCGTTGCGCCGCGCGCCGGCTCCGGCCGCCCGCCGGGGAGAGCCGCCCCTGCGGGGCGCGAACACCGGGCTCTGGTTCATGGCGCGAGCGCCCGGCCGCGGAGGACCCGCTCTCGGGGAAGGCACGTCGGCGCGCCGGGCGGGCGGGTGCGCAGAAAGCCCGCGCGCAGGGGCCCGCGCCCCGCGTCGACTGACCGCCCGCAGACCCGCGCGCCGGGCACCAAGTTGGGCGGGGGTCGCCGACGTCCGCGGTTCCGAGCTCTGCGAGCGGCTCCCCGGCCGGCCGGGGAAGAAGTCACTGCGCAGGGGGTCACCAAGGGACCTAGCCGGAGCGCGTCCGGCGAGGAGACCCCGCGGGGAGGGGGCCGGGGCTCCGGGGCGGAGCGAGCGCGGGCGGGGCGGCGGGCGCAGCGGCGCGGGCGAGCACACAGCGCAGAGCCAGGCACCCGGCCGAGGAGTTACCGCCTCCCCCGAGGCTCCGGCCTCGCTCCCGCCGGCCTCCTCCGCGTCCTCCGGGGGTCCCCGCCTTTAAAGGGATCTAAATCGGCCTCCAGAAGTCAGCGGGTCTGACCGCCGCCACTTTCGGGGCCGGGATAACCCTGAACTAGGCGGAGCCACATACGCGCGCTCCTTCTTTCCTTTCTTTGCTTTTCCCTTTTTTCTTTCCTTCCTTTTTCCTTCCTTCTACTTTATTTTCTTTGATTCTTTGATCCTTCCTTCCTCTCCCCCTCCACCTTCCTTCCCTCCCTGCCTCCTACCCTCCTCTCTTTCTCCCCCAAGTCTGCTTATTTGCAAATCATACAAATCGAGAACTTTCTAGGAAGGTTCCCTTAAGATTCTTAAAGAAGCAACGAAACTTGTTTTGTCTTTGTTTGTTTTAAAGGACAAGAGACTCTTTCTCCAGACTGTCTTCATTTTCTGAGGGCATTTTCTCTCCCATTCCCAACTCCCGAAATTATTTTAACTCTACTTTAAAATGAGCAACGTTCTATGTTCCCAACACCAGATGTTCCCAGTTCCCAAGCAAACCAACAAAAACAAGCAGGCATTTTCTGATGATGCGATAAACAGGCCAGCAACCTGCTTACTTCAGAGAAAACCTTTCCTTTCATCACCGCAAATGCTAAAATTATTTCTGCCAGATGTTTCCTACATTTCTAAACTGTTTTTAATTTTAGGATTTAGTCTTAAATTCTGATTTAATCTTCAATGATGTGAGAACTTAAAACTTCTCAGCAAGGAATGAATCAGTATCTACAGCAGTTTAAGACGTAGTCAATTAGGAATCCATTGATTCACTTATTCAACAAATATTTAATCAATGCCAACTGTGTACCAAGCCCCATTTTGGGATTCAGAGGCAAATTAGCCTGCTAAGGGCTCTGTCTGCCTTCACAGGGCTTTCTTGGAGGAGAGGGAGACAGAGATTAAACAGGCAAATGAAAAGTATCAGACACAAAGGCCACAGTGAAAATAACACTGATGAGATAGCAACTAGGGACTATTTCCGGTTAGGTAGTTAGAACAGGTCTCTCCAGGGACGAGCTAGTTAAGTGAAGACAGAGTGAGGAGCCAGACCTGAAAAGACCACAAGTCCATTACAGTGGGAGGGAAGAGACCCAGACTGTCTGAAATTCTGAAGTAAAGGTGCTTTTGCTTCCCATGAACAGGTGAGCAATGAAATGGATGTTGGAAGTGTGAGCGCAAGGGTGAAAACAGATCACAAATTTAGAGTTTTTGAGTTTGCCAGTACACTAGAAACTAAAGCTCAAGGAGTGGGAACCACTGCACCCTGAGGGCCTAGTTCTGTATGTGGCCCAGGCATGTGG
>CM052815.1:92635208-92653048 GCA_028533885.1 Nasua narica | reverse complement strand
AAGTTTTTATTATTTTCTGGTAATTATACATAACAATAAGATACTTCCTTGAAATGTGTTTGTTCATGGCAAATGCTATCTGTGAGAATGCAACAGCTTTGATGCTTGAATGAATTAGTTAATAAATGTTTAATTTAAACAGCACCAAGGCAATCTGTTTAGAAACATCAAGTGCAGGAAACAATTTAGTGGGGGAAGTAATATTCAAATGTTTTCGACCCGACTCAAGTTCTGTGACTCAAGTTCTTTCCAAAGTTGGAAAAGACTGATGGTGTTAGCTGAAGTGATAGTCTTTAACTTAAAAAACAAAAGTGGAGATAGAATTACTTTGTTGTTCTAGTTATTTGAGCTGTTTGTGCCTTTTTTCATCACACAGTTTTTCATATTCAGGTAGCAACCTTCACACTGAAAAAAGTTATTACAGTAAACTGATGATGTGACACCTGTTTATCATTTTGCAAAATAAGGTATGTTTTTCTCAATTTTCTGACATACAGTTGGTGCTGGACCAGTAAACCCCATCTCTCCCCGGAAGCAGGAGGTGGTGCACATGGGGCAGGAAGGCTCTGAAGGACTTTACAAAGAAGCACAAAGAGGATCAGGTTGGAGTCTGAAAGCCTGGGTTCTTGTTTTAACCATTTCCTGAATGGAAACTTTGTGATTTCAGACAGCACGTTTAATCTCCTGCTTCATTTATTCATTGGTGAGTGATAGATATTTACTGAGGACCCCTGTGTCTCTTTCTGCACTGTATGCTTATCTAAGAAGTTTCATCTCTTCAACTACATTTAAAAACACGGTAGAACAAGAAGACAACTTCTCAAACTAGCAACATGTCTTAATCAAGTCCAGCGGTGTTGATTGGATGTGGGCCAAAGACAACGGCTGAATGAAAAAATGACCATTCTCAAAGTAAAAACTTCACTGTCGGACAAGTGAAAAAATCCTAGTTCTCATGGGGGTGGAGTGTTACAGGTTCTCCCCTCTCATGAGCTCCTGTCCTGTGTTTGTGGTATCGAGATGAAACAGAACACTCCATTGTAACCCCAAGATTCCGGGATGAAGGTGGCTTTTTCTCTACACACATGGGAGCTGTTTGATTATTGGTCAATTTCACAAAAACTGGTATTATTATTAAAATGGAATTTTGAAAAGTCAAGTGAGGCAAAATGAACAAGAAAAAGGCCTCTAGAAGGTCTCTGGCTAGGAGCCCAAAGGCCGAGATAACAAAGGTACCTCCTCAGGGACAGAGGGTGGGGAAAGCTTGTGAGACGCTGACTGACTCAGGAAGACGCTAAGATGCCGTGTGGAAGCCCAGGGCAGCTGCTCTTGCTGATGGGAAACCACCGACACAAGAGCTTTTCTGGGAACCACAGTTTGGGGCTAGTTTGCTGGCTGACATCTACAGATAACAGTTGAGTCAGGAAACCATCTGGATAATTTAAAGCACAGAGCCCCTGAATCCAGACTCCTAACTCACGTAGAATCCACAGGGGAAAACCGAAAACGCCCCACAAGCTGTGGAAGGCCTGAGCGTCTCTCAGGGAAGGTCTGTGTCGATTAAGGCTACATCTCCGAACTTCCGTATCGGAATTTTTTAAAGTAATAGGGTTGTAATAAGTACATTTACTATGTCTGTTGCAGCTAAAACTTTGTTATATTAAACATGAGAAACATTACATGAAACATTAGCAACCTATTTTAATTCTTGCTGTAACTTGAGCTTAAATAGACGTCCAGCATCCTAACGTTATTCTATGGGTATTTTGTGAACACTGGGATTATGTGGCTTAGGATCACTTAGGACAGGGCAGGTAGGACGAAATTAACTTCTCTTTTGCTAGAGTGAGTAGAATGCTTTCAGTGACCTGTTGACCAAGGGCATCGTATAATAGATTTGGCAGCAAGATTCACAAGCATGGACTGGGTAATAGAGGAGTGGTGCATAAAGTTGGAAGATGGTTGAGAACACTGCTGAACCAAGGGAGGCTGTCACCCAGGTTCCCGAAATGCAGACATAGCAAGAACGGAAGGAGCTGCCCTTATACGTAGTTATCTTCCTATCACGGAAGTATTCGAACACAGCCCGGACCTCAGTTTTCCACATAAGCTGTAAAGTGAATGAAGGTTAACATGGTCAATTCAATGAACACCAAGACCCTTTAAGAAAAAGCACAAAATTCAAGAATTAACCATCTCTAGGGATCCAAAATGCACAATTGACAAAGATCAGCATCTATTCCTAACGTATGTTTTTAAAAAACTTAGTAAACTAAGAATAACAGACAGAGCATTACTGTGGTGAAGAATTTCTGTTTCAAGTAAAACCAACATGGAGAAACACCACAGATGATTCCACTGATACAAGGAGCAGGATAAAGGTGTCACTACACATTACTTTTACTAATGAACTAAGAACTTCTATAATAAGCTAAATAAAACATGAGAAATAAGTGGAAAAGTTTGAAAAAGAATCTAAGTCTATTAGTTGACCAATGACTTAATTATTTACTATTAAAAGAACTGAGATTTTTAAAAAGATTTTATTTATTTATTTGACAGAAAGAGAGAGATCACAAGCAGGCAGAGAGGCAGGCAGAGAGAGAGGGGGAAGCAGGCTCCCCGCTGAGCAGAGAGCCCGATGTGGGGCTCGATCCCAAGACCCTGAGATCATGACCTGAGCCGAAGGCAGAGGCTTTAACCCACTGAGCCACCCAGGTGCCCCAAAAGAATTGAGATTTTTAACTGAAAATTATGAAAACCAAGGAGTAAGAAATGTGTTTGGAACAATGGTACAGTATAACGGAAAACAGACATGTCAATAGTTTTCCTACATGCTAGCAATAGCCCTTCAAAATATAGTAAATTCTACAAAATATAGAAATAAATTTAACAAAGAACTGGACAACCCATGTAAAGAAAATTGTAAACTTAAAATGAGCTACTACACAAATTATTTGATAGTGTGCTGTGACTGCTATTAAATTTATAGATTAATTTGGGTATAATATGGTATTTTCTTTTTTAAAAGATTTTATTTGTCCGAGGGTTTTCTTTGTCAGAGCACAAGGTGGGGGAGCAGCAGAGGGAGAAGGAGTAGCAGACTTTCTGCTGAGCAGGGAGCCCGATGCAGGGCTCCATCCCAGGACCCTGGGCAGATGCTTAACCCACTGAGCCACCCAAGCATCTCTAGAATATAGTATTTTCAATACTGTCTTTCCCTAAAGGGACAGGTTTTCTCTATTATTTATTTTTTCTAAGAATAAATGTGACAAAAGCAAGTAAATTCATTTTTAGAAAGCAGTGAAAGGAACTCGCTCTATAAAACATCTAATGATTTAGTAAAACCACAATATACAGATGGATAGTCACAAAATAGATTAAAAGAATATAATAGAAAATTCAAAGACTTAAGGATATAAAAGATCTTATGTTAGGTTAAAGGACATATCCTATCTCTTTGGGGGAAATGAAGCCATACTGAATAAAGGGAAGAAGGTAAGAGATTTCTGTGTCCACCTTTGCCATAAAATAAATGGGATGCATTAGGAAATTGAATATAATCTTAAAAACCATAAAACTTCTAGAGAAAGATTCAGGTGAACTTTTTTTTTAAGATTGTATTTATTTATTTGACAGGGAGCAATCACAAGTAGGCAGAGAGACAGGCAGAGAGAGAGGAGGGAAGCAGGCTCCCTGCTGAGCAGAGAGCCCGATGCGGGGCTCGATCCCAGGACCCTGAGATCATGACCTGAGCCGAAGGCAGAGGCTTAACCTACTGAGCCACCCAGGTGCCCCTCCGGTGAACTTTTCTTAATGTGTAATCTTCAGGTGGATACCGCCATTCGAAGCATTCACCAAAGGCTGAAACAATAAAGAAAAAGACTTAAAGGATTGATAATAAAAAGCAAAAACTTACACCTGTGTGTGTATTAAATTTTATACATGTACATACACAAAACCTTTGAGAATTGAGCTAGTGCCACCCACCCAAACCACTTTGGGCCTGGAGGTGTTCCCAGAAGGGGCAGCTGAAAGCTCCAGCTTTCCTGTGGGCTCCCGGTTCCTTCAGGAGAACACGTCTCTCAAAATTTAGAACATTTCTTTCCATTTGATTCCAGTCCCCTTCATGTGTCAATAATAACACACATGGGGGGTGCATTTTTAATAGTTGCTGTCCTCAGTTACATTCTAACACCACTCTCCCTGCCTCACCTCTCCCAGGTGCAGCCCTGCCCCCCCCCCCAGGCTGCAGGGGAGCCCCTGGGCCTCAGGGCTCTTCACCCCTCCTCTCCCAGGTGCAGCCCTGCGCCCCCCCCCCCAGGCTGCAGGGGAGCCCCTGGGCCTCAGGGCTCCTCACCCCTCCTCTCCCAGGTGCAGCCCTGCCCCCCCCCCAGGCTGCAGGGGAGCCCCTGGGCCTCAGGGCTCCTCCACCTGGAAAGGTGAGGCCCGAGCCCCCCGCCTGCTCGGGATTGTCCCCGCGAGCCTCGCAGCAGCACGGTGGACTGGACTCTGGACGAGAGGACACATTCCCGGCCTCGAGGCGCCAGGGCCTTCCCGACGTCGTGCGTCCCGTCCGGGGGCGGGGGGGATGAGAGCGCGGCCCGCGCCCCGCCCTGACGACCCCCGCCCGCCGCCAAGTGCTCTCGAGCTCGCGGGCGCGGAGCCGCCAGCCCCCAGGGCCCGCTGCCCACGTGCCTACTTGGAAAGGCCTGTACGGCGAGAAGCTCGTAGGTGCCCCGTGTGCGCCCCGGACGGGGCGGGCGCGCTCCTCGTCACCCCGCAGCCGCGCGCGCAAAACACGGACTCGCGCTCGTGCGGCCTCGGCCGCATCGCGCTCAGCGGCTGCTCGTTTGGCGGCCTGACGAGGGTCCGCGCGCGAGGGCGCGGAGAGGACGTGACCCCGGGCGCCCCCGCGCTCCATCCGGGCACCCGGAGGCCCCTCGGCGCGCCCACCGCGGCCGGGCCTGGACCGGTGCGGGCTGCTGAGGACTGAGCCGGCCCGCCTGGCGGCGACCCTCCGTCCCTGCGGCAGGTGCAGCTGCGGACACGGACACTCACCCCAGGACGAGCCGGAAGGTGAGTGTCCCTCTGCGGTCCCCCCGCATGTCTGCGGCCCGGCCCCGCCCTCGTGTCCATATTCCCCTGGGAAGCCCCAGTTTCCAGCCAACAACTTCATGGTGACAGAATATCTAATCTGTCGGAAAATACAGTCACCGCAAACGCGGCGTGCGCTGCAGTACTGATTGCGGTTTCCTCCAGTACCCAAACTGCATAGCAGGACCTGGCTTCATTAGAGGCTTTTTTTTTTCTTTTGGATAATATTTCTAAGGGGCAAATTAAGATGTACATACACAAACTCGAAACATTTTAAATATAATTGTGTGTTATGTATATCGATAAAATTTCAAATACGACTGGCGGAACGTTGTCAGAAATCACAAGTAGATTTTTTGTTAAGAAGTAGGAAACTTAAAAAAAAAAGAAAAGAAGTAGGAAACTTTATTGTGACAGGATTTGGTTTTGCTGTGACAGGAGTGTGGTTCGATGTGTTGTCTCTTGTAAATTTTTATGTGGAAACAGTTCCAAACAAAACTTATAAAATAAGTGTCTAGAAAGTGGAAAGAACTCACACCTACCTTTCACCCAAATTCACCAATTGTTATATTTTTATTTATATCTTGTATTGGGTACATCATCATCTCTCTATACAGATACCATTACATTTTTTTTCTAGTCCATTGATAGGAAGTTGAAGATTTTAAACCCTGTTACCCCAAAATATCTCAGTGTGAATTTCCTAAGAACAAGGGTAGCCAGATACAGCTATCAGAACCAGAGATTTTTAACATTATACAGTTCCTTTATCAATCTCCCGTCCTTAATCTGATTTTGCACGTTATTCCAAGAATGTCCTTTTCTGCAGTTTTGTTTGTTTGGTCCGAGACCAGGTCCCCACTCACGCACTGCATTCGCACGGCACGTCTGTCTCTTCTGCTCCATCTGGAACAGTCTTTGCTGGGGCGTTGGCGTCTCTCAGGCGTAGGTCAGTGATTTCTGGGGAACGACCCTCAGTCCGGGCTTGTCTGACATGTCTTCGTCATTACATGGAGTCATATGTGCTGGTTAGGGGAACCACAAACGCGGTCATGCCCTCGTCCGTGGGCATGTGATGTGGCTGTGAGGCTGTGATGTGATCGCTCCCTCATCGGGCATCCTGCCGCCTGGTTAAGGAGCTATGCTCCTGCTTTCTACTGTCAAGTCATGGGTTACCTTTGTGATTAATCTGCGGAGTGATTCTTGGAGTCTGTGTAAATCAATACCTCATTCCTAGCCAGACTTATACCCACGAATGTGAGCATGCACGGATGATTCTTGCTTGTAGCAATTACTACTCTTCGTGATTACAAAACTGGTATCTCTAACATCATCCTTCCTTCTGTAGTCATGTGCTGGCACCCGACTCTAAGAAGCACCACTCTCTTCTTTCCTTTCTGGCCACGCATTTATTTTTCATGAACCAGTGTATTTGATTCAAAGTGTTATGATCCATTATTGTCATTATTTATTTTGATGTTCAAATGGTCCTGGATTTTGGCCCTTTTGTGTGGGTCTCTTTAAAATCATTACTCCAGGGGCGCCTGGGTGGCTCATTTGATTGAACATCTGCGTTCGGCTCGGGTCGTGATCTGGGAGTCCTAGGATGGAGTCAAACAGTGGGCTCCTTGCTAAGCAGGGAGCCTGCTTCTCCCTCTGCTCATCACCCTGCTTGTGCTCTCTCTCGCTCGTTCTCTCTCCCTCAAATAAATAAGATCTTTAAAAAAAAATTACTTCATATCAGTTTATAAAGACTCTCTTCACTCTTATTTTTCCTAAATAGACGTGCAGTACTGCATTGTGCAAATCAGGGGTTGGCGAACCATGGCCCCCTGGCAAAATCTGACCATCGTCTATTTTTGTAAACTAGATTCTATTTGGCACACAGTGTATGTGCCTTGTTTGCACACTGTGTACGGCTCCTGCGGCCACTGAGTTAAGCACAGAGCAACAGAGTCAGGATGGACCCCAAACTACGGTCTGACCCTTTAAGAAAAATTGGCCGTCCCTTGGTGAAGATGAATCGTAATTTGTTCAAACAATATACAATGTATTGTAGGCATTATACATTCGGTATGTAATGAATGACCTTATGCATATGTGTTTTCCTGCTTCAGGGTAAATTCCTAGAAGGAAATCTGATAGATCAGAAGCGAATCCAGAGTTTCTGAGTTTCTTGAATATAAAAACCTGGGCCTCAGTACGCTCGGATAAGACTTAGGAGATTATATGTTCAAATACATTTTTCTGACCCGTCCGCTTCTCTCCTTCCCAGACTCCAGATGTGTGTATGTTGTTCTAAGTTGTATCGTCCCACAGATGCCTAAAGCTCTGCTTATTTTCTTTCACTCTTGTTTCTTCTTCTTCAGATGAGCTGTTCTCTCTTGGTCTGTCTCTACGTTCTCTGTTCTCATCCTCTGGCATCTGGATCCTGCTCTTAGAGCCATGAAATGACTTGAGAATTCCAGATGCTGTGTCATCTTCCCGCATCCCTGTCAACACTGCCCCTCTCTGCGCAGCTGTGGCCGCCGCTTCGAAACCCTTCTCTGCTCATTCCCGTCTGCTTCATTCCTGCGTATCCTCTTTCTCTTAGAGAGGGGTCACGTTTTTCTTGGTACTTTGCTTCCTCATTAATTTTGGATTGTATCCTGGGAAGACTCTGGAATATTATGTTTGGGACACTGTAAAAGTCGGATATTTTTTCTTTCGAAAGCAATTGATTTGACTGAAATTAACTTGTAGACTCTCCTGTTTGCAGTTCAAATCTCAGGTCAGTTCTTATATATTTAGGGGTCCCTGTGTCTGTCCCTTTATGCACAGTTCAAGGGCCAGCCAAAGTCTTGGCCACTGTTAACTTACGTAATTTGAGAATCTCCCCCACTCTGGATGTCTTTCCAGGAATCTCCCTTGACTTCCCTGAAATTACCCTGACTTCTGTCCTCAGCTCCGCAGGCCATGAAAGGTACAGAATACCAGGGGCTTACCCACCCTACTTGAGGGCTGCTGTGGCCTGTCCACGATTAAAAGCTATGAAAGGGAAAACCTTAGCCCACATGGGCCTCTTCTTCCCAGTTTTCTCTCTGACTAAAGTATTCATTCCCTCTCAGGGCCTTTGATAATGTTTTGTATTTTGCCCAGATGTCAAATCTGAAGCGTGCAGAATTTAATCTGTGACATAGAAGGAGGCACATCATCGTTGAACTGGGAAAAACCAAAGATCAGAGGTGATCTTCAGAGATACCAGTGAAAAATGGCACATTATTTGTAGGGAAACAGCGGTTCAATGAAGGGAGGATTCTTCCCTGGGGAGGGGGGAACAGAAGACAGTGGCACATTTGAATCTTATCAAATCTGGATTTTGAGTCATAGTTAGATGATGTTTGTGTAGGGAGAGTTAACCCTACTTGGTACTTGTATGATTTTATCTTTATGTCTATGTATCTGGCCCACTTTAAGGTTTGCTCTAATGTACAGTGTGAGAGATGAATTCCCTTCTAGCTCCCTCCTCATGGCTGTCCACTTACCCCAGCCACATCTATTAAAACCTTCACTCTGTCCCAGGCTCCTACCGCCTTCATCATAGACGTTTTCCATGTGTACTTGGCCTATGTCCAGACTTGCTCTTCTCTTCCATTAATCTATTCTCTTGTTCCTATATGAGTTCCAAACTTTTAATGATAGAGGATTATAACATATTTTAATATATTGTCCAGCTAGTCCCTTTTCTTAGCTTTTCTCTTCTATATTTTCTTACCTATTCTTGTATGCTTATTTTTCTATATGAACTTTGATAGCAACTTTTCTAACTCCATAAGAGAGTTCTAACTCCATAAGAGAAAGACTTGCTGGTATTTTTATTGAGATCACATTAAATTTATGAATTAAGCAAACTGAATGTATTTGCAACTCTGAGGTATCATATCCAAATACAATGGTTATTTTTTTTTTTATTGATTCATATCTATTTTTGTGTCTGACAGAATTGTTTTAAATTTTTTTCTTGCTAAGGGCATTCCTAAGACTAAACATTTTTATCCTCTTATTTTCAATATGATTAATGTTCCATTAGATTATCTAAATAGTTATTTTGCTTACAAGAAGTCCATTAATTTCTGTGTTCTTTTTATGTTTGGATACTTACTGAATTCTTTTCTTTTTTAGTTTATCACACATGATTTAGAGTTTTCTAGGGATACCATCATATTATTTGAATTAGAGATAGCTGTTCTATTTTTTTTTTAAATTCCTGTGACAGTAGTTGATTCCTATTGTCTAATCCCGTTGGTTAATGTGCACTGTGAAGTAGTAGATTAAATATATACATGTATGTAACTACATACAAGTGTGTATGTTCATGTATGTGCATAAGAAAATATCCATCAATTCCTGTATCCTGAAGGTTTCTCAATTTTTTTAAAAAAACAAAAGAGGGTTTCCAAGCAACTATGGAGATAATAATATGATTTTTCTTCTTAGATTTATTAATATCTTTAATGGATATCTTACTTTTTTTTTAAGATTTTATTTATTTATTAGAGAGAGAGAGAGAGACTGAGAATGAGAGGGGAGAAGGTCAGAGGGAGAAGCAGACTTCCCGCAGAGCCGGGAGTCTGATATGGGACTCGATTCCGGGACTCCCGGATCATGACCCGAGCCGAAGGCAGTTGCTCAACCAACTGAGCCACCCAGGCGCCCTCGATATCTTACTATTGAACCATTTTTGCAGTATCAGAATAGATCCCAATTGATTATTATATATTACTTTCTAAATATGGTGCATGATTTTGCTCACTAATATTTTATTTAGGATTTTTGCACCAATGTTCACAAGAGACACTGATCTGTGACATGCTTTTTTTGTGCTATTAAAGGAGATGTTTTGAAAAACATGCAGTGTCAACGAAGGGGATGTTTATGTGAGATAGTTTCGGTGCTAAAACAAATTACGTTACTTTTTACAAAGCAGATATTGGTTAACAAATAAATTAGGTGTTTGGTGATTAGGAAGTTATGTTTCAAACATTTTGTACCGTAACATAGTAATTTATAAACTCTACAAAGAGTTATGAGGAAGTTCTTGACTGTGTTTCGGAGACATATTGGGGAATGGATTGAGGTTTGGCATTAACGTGAATGTATTACAGTTTCTTTTTTCCGTTTACAACGGGCTTCTTCCTCACTAGTAAGTGACATTTTGCGTAAAATATCATTTTCCCATGGACATAACACTGATGTTAAGCAGAAATTACTTGAATAACAGTTCCCAATAATAAGATCTCAGAATGCATAAAGCAAAAAGTAACAGGTCTATGAACAGAAATCCACAATCTCAGAGATTTTTTTTTAAGATTTTATTTACGTATTTGACAGAGAGAGATCACAAGTAGGCAGAGAGGCAGGCAGAGGGAGAGGGGGAAGCAGGCTCCCCGCTGAGCAGAGAGCTGGATGCGGGGCTCGATCCCAGGACCCTGAGATCATGACCTGAGCCGAAGGCAGAGGCTTTAACCCACTGAGCCCCCCAGGCGCCCCCAATCTCAGAGATTTTAACAGGTCTCTTTCCTACCTGATATGGGACATCCTTCTTTATGAAAAGGTATAAAAATTTGAGCGGAATTGGCAAACGTGACCTGGCAGTCGTGCGTGCAATGGCATGTGGCAGCCGGGCCCAGCGGCCGGGCCAGACCGTGCGTGCGGACTGCTTCTGGATGAAATATGACCTGAGAATGGCTTTCCCATTTTAAAAGAGTTGTGAAAAAAGTAAAAATAAGGACCAACGTGCTGCAAACACCATATGCGGCCCACAAAGCCTTAAATACGCGTGATGCGGCTCTTCGAAGAGAAAGTTTGCTCCAGACAGACTACGAAATGCACTCTCGCTAACCCCTCCCAGATTATTAAAATACCGAAGAGGAACTCGTCCTGGAAACCGGAGCGGGGTTTCAGTAAGTCACAGAAATGGCGCTGCATCTACTCGGAACGAGTCCAGCAAACCCTGTTTCGTTTCCCTCTTCCTGAGCGTGCAAGAAAAGAAGGTTCATCAGGATCCTCTGCCGTGAGGTCGGGGTGTGGGGACCGGCTGCGAGGGGTCGGACCCTTATGCACACTGACCCACTCTCTTCCAGTTGGTCTAGGAGACCTGTCACCCGCACCTCGAGTGGCGATCAGACTCAGGGACTCATTCATAACCGTTGCAGGAACATACCATCACCAAAGCAGGGTTTGAGGAGGCCTCGCCGCGTCTGCCAGGCCCCGTGGGCCCCTTGTTTTTGGAGTGACTCCACGGGACGTCCAGATTCTTGGGGCCTCCGTGCTGTGGGGAGACGCTCCACGCGGGCCGCCCCACCCGACCCGGCGACGCCGTGAAGACCCTCTTGAGCCCAGCCCCTGGTCTTACAGTGACTCCCAGCCATTGAGTCACTGAGTACGTGATTCACAGAGGGAGGGAATGAAATAGGACAGTGACTTCATGCTACTGGTTACCCAGAACTAGTAACGAGGACACTAACCAGTGGAATAGAGGTGGGAGTTAGACACACCATTTCTAGACCGGCCACGAGTCCCTCTCACTGCTAAACTGCCTTCCGCAGCGGCGCTGTCTGTGATGCTTGGTGTCGCTATAAGACACAAAGGGCCCGGGTCCTTGAGTAGCCGCCTGGAGGGACTGGCCACTGGGAGCTGCTGGACCTACCTTAGACTCACCCATGAGTGGGAACTAAACCCTTCCTGCGCTGAGCCACCGATGCCAGGTTAATAGCCTGTCCTATCTGACAGACCCAGATAATTCTGTAATTTGAGAGGTGAAGCTAAAGCAAAATGTAGAGGAGAACTTACCCTAAAATCATGTTATAAAAAGCAGTGGTGAAACTTAGTGACCTGAGGCATCCATCGCAAGATGTAGTAACCCCCCAAAAATGGGGGAGAGAAGAAATGATAAGAACAGAAAACAAAGGAATAAAATTCCGTAATAAAAAATATACATGTAAAACCAATTTTTCTAAATTAATGAAATTGGTAGACCTAATGTAAGACTTAAAAAGAAAAGGCAGGAGAAAGCAATTTCTAGAATTGGAAATGGAGACATCATCGCAGGCTACAGGCTCGTGGGGGAGGCCGGGTGTGTGTGGGCGGGCCCCCAGGAGCAGCCAGGAGGGTCCCCGGCTCTGTGAAGGACAGAAATCACGCGTGAGCCGGCAGGGGTGAGGGCAGAGTTTGCGGAAGACACAGAGCGAGGACAGGTACGGAGAGCGTCCAAGAGACCGGGGAAGGGGAGTCTCGCCCGTGCTCAGGGTCTGGGGTTTCTCCCGAACACGGGGCTCTGGCGGACCTGTCCTCTCAGGCCTCCAGGAACCGGTCGGAACAATGACAGGAGGCCAGGTGTCCATCCTGAGGGACCCGTCCCCTGGAGCCAGGGGTCTTGGCCCCAGGCTGTCGAGCTCCGGACGTCCAGCGGGCAGTCTGGAACCAGGCACGAGGGCTGCGGCCGGGCCTTCCCACCCGGCCCTTCCTCAGGTGCTGGCTGCCCTGCAGAACCTCTAACTCCTTGTCCCTTACGAGGAGGACGAGCGCTGTTGGCATCCCGAGGCCTGGGCCGGTGGGGGGGGGGGAGAGGGGCGGGCGGCGCAGGTCCTTGCAAGAATAGAAGTAGGAGAAACGGCAAAGGAAGAAAATAGCTTTTTCCCTCATGGGATCCCCTCAGTTTCCCTGTTACAATCTACAGATGTGAAGAAATCATGGGAAAATATCATAAGCAAGGTTATACCCATATAAAAGCTGAAAAAATCCTAGAAAAGTGCATCTTATCAAAACTAACACAAGAAGAAATAGGAACTCTTACCCATCTTATATTATTAAAGAGTTGAATCAATATTTAAAACTGTCCGTAAGGAAAACAGTGCAAATGACCTCACTGGAAAATTGTAGCAAACATTTTGAAAAGCGGTGAATCCAATATTAAACCAACTTAGCCACAAAACAGTAAGAGGAGGTATGTTTTCCAATTAGTGTTCTAGGAGCAACATAGTCTTCTTTTTATTTTTTTAAGATTTTATTTATTTATTTATTTATTTGAGAAAGAGGGAGAGAGCCTGCGAGCAAGATGAGAAGTAGAGAGGGAGGGAGAGGGGCAAGCCGACTGCACCCTGCGTGCAGAGCCCAAGTGAGGCTTGATCTCAGCACCCTGAGATCATAACCTGAGCCACACCAGGAGTCGCATGCTTAACCAACAGTCACTAGGTGCCCCAGGAGCAACAAAGGCTTAATATCAGAACAAACCCGACGATGTAGGACCAAAGACTACAGGCCAGTCTCATTCGTTACTGTGCACTCACAGGTCTCCTCCAGAGGTCTACCCAGAAGCCCAGACACGTTGGAACAAGCCATATGTAAATTCCTAAGAATTATGTGCATTGTGAACACATTGACTTTATCGTAGGAATAGAAGGGGGATTTAATATTTAAAATTCAAACAAGTTATTTGCTGCATTAATACCTGAGGGGAGAAAAACACAAAAGTTCATTGGTTCCTTTTTTTTTTAAAGATTTTATGTATTTATTTGACAGAGATAAAGACATCACAAGTAGGCAGAGAGGCAGGCAGAGGGGAGAGGGGGGGAAGCAGGCTCCCCGCTGAGCAGAGAGCCCGATGTGGGGCTCAATCCCAGGACCCTGAGATCATGATCTGAGCTGAAGGCAGAGGGTTAACCCACTGAGCCACCCAGGTGCCCCCTGTTTTGGGTTTTTATTCTAAGCGAAGGATCAGGGATGTGGGTAAAGACTAAGAGAGTCCCTGTCTTTCCCCTGCTGCTGGGTCTGTGCCTTCTGCCCTCCGGTTCCTCCCACTAGAGAGGCAGAGTTGGTTTTGATTCAGAGCTTGGCCATGAGCCTTCCTGTGGCCAGGGGGTTATCAGCAGATGTGATGCCTTCCGAGATTTGCTCATGTGGCTCTGCTTTCTCCTTCCTCTCTTCTGTCCCTCAGACAGACCGAGGGGGCTTCTGCCTCTGTCCCTCCTGCTCCCTCCACCTGGAAAATCCTCCGTGGAGGTATCTGCCCAGCCCACTTCTCACCTTCATTCACATCTCTGCTTACTTGTTACCTCAGCAGAGAGGTCTTCCCTGAGTAGAGAAATAGTGTATCTGGGGAGGGAAAATTCCAGACGTCACTCTCTAACCTGTTTTCCCAGTTTCTTCGCAGCACCTAATGCTGATTGGTCCCTTGGCTGTCTCCCTGCCCGGAATATGAGGTCCATGAGTGCAGGGACTTTCTTCTGTCTTAGCACTGAATCTTTAGAGCCTAGAAGAGTGCCTGGCTCATATAATTATATCCTTAGTATTCAAGCGGCATTTGCCACCTTTTTTTTTTAAGATTTTATTTATTTATTTAAAGAGCGAGAGAGGGAACACAGGCAGGGGGAGTGGGAGAGGGAGAAGCAGGCTTCCCGCCCAGCAGGGAGCCCAATGCGGGGCTGGATCCCAGGTCCCGGGGACCCTGACCTGTGCTGAAGGCCTACGCTTAAAGGCCAAGCCACCCAGGCGCCCCTGTTATTTGCCACCTTAAAAGTATGCCTTGGATCTTACTGATTCAATCTCTTTACCCTTTACTGATTTAGGAAGACATAATGCACTCTCCCTGATATGTGTTGGGATGGGGGTGATGAAGTGAGATGGGAGGATGATAGGGGAGCAGAAGGCTGGCCGGGGACAAAGCAGAAGCTAACCCCCTGCAACCTCCCCCAGCCCCCACTCCTGGGTGGGATCTGTGTGACCTTCTCCTGGCAAGGTCCCCCTGCCCTCCCGTTAATGCCTTGCTGGAAGGAAAAACAACCTTGACAATGGCAAGGCCTCAGGTGTCCTGGGAGTCTTCTTTAACATGTGAAAGCTCTTTTGAAAACCTCCCTTTTCCTTACCTCCCCCCACCCCATAGTATGTAATCAGCCACCCCTCACAACCCCAGGGCTGCAGCTCTTTTGCCCGCGGCCCACACCATGCTTTAATAAAACCACCATTCTGCACCAAAGACATCTCAAGAATTCTTTCTTGGTCCTCAGCCTCGGACTCCACCCCACTGAACCTGACCTATATTCAAAAACCCCATCGAGAAGCTGCTAGAAAATAGAACAGTGACTTAAAATGTGATTAAAAGAGTATTTAACCAGAAAGTACTTAATCATGACCAGTACATATTTGCCGTTGGTCTTTCCAGCGCTTACACTGAGAGAATCACAAACTGGATTTCATAAAAAGCCGTACGAGGCAATAGAATAGATATTTTTGGAAAATTTTTTCTTTTTTAAAGATTTTATTTATTTGAGAGAGAGAAGGCAGGAGCAGGGGGAGGGGCAGAGGCAGAGGGAGAAGCAGGTTTTCCTTTGAGCAGGGAGCCCGATGCCAGGACTCAATCCCAGGACCCCGGGGTCATGACGTGAGCTGAAGGCAGACGCTTAACCAACCGAGCCACTCAGGGACCCTTGGAGAATTTGGAGGAGATTTAAAGGAACAATTCAGAAAACATGAAGAGTGAGAAATCTAAGCATGGATGAAGAGTTAAGGTGCAAGGAAGAAAACGAAGGAAGCATCTTCACTCCAATAAAATGAGTATGTGTGTTGAATAAACACCACAGAAACATCTGGACTGAAAGGCACGATATAGAAGGATCTACGAAATCCAGAAATTAAAGAAAGGAAAAATGTATAAAATTACCTAATTTTCTTTAGGTCGAACCGGAATATTTAGATGCTAAGAATGTGTTTGTGTAATTGGACTTACTGTGGAGTAATCAGGCCGGGGATTCCCAATTATGACATGGTAACAGCGTGTATTGAAATGTGCTCGGGGAGACAATAAATAGATGCTCAACGAAAGCTGAATTCTGAGAACTACTTTCAAGGAAGTGACTCAGAAGGGAGGGCAGTCTCCGTCATACCACACAGATGTTTTCATAGCATTAGTGGAATGACGAGATGTTTGAAAAGGGGGAAAAAAACCCTGTGTACAACAGGATAAATAGCTTGCCTAAGTGAGCCCAAATTGGTCTCTGCTATTTTTAGTCTGTGCTTCTGCCCTCTGAGTCTCCTGGGAGCTGGAGGGAACCATGGAGAGAGAAAATTTGTTTTTTTTCCCAGCTGAATGATACCAAGATATTCCTGAAATACATTTGAAGAGGCTTTACATTCCTAAGGCAGCTCAGCTTCTATCTTCACAGAGAAAAAAAAAAAAGGCGGAAAGTTTGTTTTTGTAACACATTTCCTCCAGTGGGCCCTCTTCAGGGTGACCAGTGCCTTTTGCTGTAGGGAGTGGGAATGAATAAGGATGTCAACTCTAGGAGTTAAATGAACTGTTGAAAGTAAAACATCCCCCCCACCCCGTGTGGCTTTTTTTCAGCAGGGGAAAACTTCTTTTTAATTTTATTTGTATATCTCTGATCATCCCCTCAAATTCAAACCCAGATGGCTCTCGTTTCTTTAAATGTATTCAGACTCCCAGTTTCTGGTCTAACACATAAGGATCTTGGAAGTCACCACTTCAGCCTAACAAGTAAAAACTGAGAAAATGGAAAAAGCAACGGTTCTTAGATTCATAAAAGAAGTGAGGTCGCAGGGCAGACCTCCAGAGAATCACAATTTGCCGGAGCAGAAACCTCCTTGGGATCCAGTGCTGAGAGGAAAACGGGAACGGTAAGTAAGAGATTGCTGGAGGCACCGTGGAGCTAAGTCTGGGGAATAAACACTCCAGAGGCCTGTGACTGGAGGGCCCCCTTACGTGTGTGAGTTTTACCTCCTGAAACTCTCCCGGTGAATATCAGAAAAATGCCCCAGTGCTTTCTGCAGGGGGAGGAGAAAAGCAACCCTTCCGAAATATGCCAGTGTACCCTGTTCTTCCAAAAAGGTTGCTCCCGGGAGAAGCTCTCAATCAGAGCTTCACCTCCCAGAGATTTATCACACCCGGAAAATACCCAGCTTCAGCCGGGTCTAGCTGCCTGTCTGACCTACAGGGAGACGTGGGTGATGGAGAAGCTTGTGTGGGGTCCACAGCAGGAAGCAAAGGCTCACTGAGGGACTGAGACTTCGTCACGGCACAAGAGAACAACCGCATTCCCGAGAGCCTGTTTGTAACACTTGGCTTACCTAATAGATCTCCAACTGTCAGTACAAAAAAACCCCCAAAAACCAAGAGTCACTAAAAGATAAAAACAAACTAAAACGGAAGTTTGAAGAGGCAGAGCAAACATCATTACAGGCAGACTGAGACATGGCAGGGAGGTTGGAATTACCAGACCAGGAACATGAAACAACTATGATTAATATGCTAAGGGCTCTAATGGATAAAGTAGACAGAATACAAAACATATGGCACTGTACAAATAGAGCTGAAAATTCTAAGAGGATAAAAAATGCTGGAATTCAAAATCATCAACAGAAACAAAGAATGGCTTCGATTGGCTTATTTTTAAACTGGAAGCAGGCTGGAAAAGGAATCTCTGCTTGAAAATATCTCAATAGAAACCTCCAAAACCAAAAAATCAAGCTGCAGAAATCAGAATAGAGTATTGAAGAACTGTAGGAAATCTACAAAAGGTGTAACTTGTGTGGCATAGGAATACCAGAAGGAGAAGAAAGAAAGGGAAAGAAGATATATATATATATTTGTTTATTTTTTTCTAAGATTTTATTTATTTATTTGAGAGACAGAGAAAGTGAGAGAGAGCATGAGAGGAGAGAAGATTAGAGGAAGAAGCAGACTCCCCTTG
>CM052815.1:92608659-92634708 GCA_028533885.1 Nasua narica | reverse complement strand
GCCAGGAGTTAGGGGAGGCGGTGGGGGTAATTTTCAGGGGTTCCAGGACGAGGGATTAACTCGATCTGCACTTTTTGAGGGAGCAGGGAAGGTCCGGGGACCCTGGAGAGTTCGGTCGGACTGGGGCACAGATTTGAAGCAGGAAAAGATTGAAGGCGCTGCCTGACTCCCAGGGAAGTCTAATTTCCTTTCAAAAGTATGTTCCAGAAGATTCTTGTTTCTTTGAATATTGTCTAAACTCAAAATCTCTCTTGCCACCTCATCCCCTCCTCCATGAGGTCTGATTCCTTTACCCGGAGCTGAGTCGGGGGGCGGGGGGGATTCCTGCTCAGCGGGGAGGCTGTCTCTCCCTGTGCTGCTCCCCCTGCGTGTGCTCTCTCTCTCTCTCTCTCTCCATCTCTATTTTACTTAAAAATCTTAAAAAAAGTAAGGGTCAGTAATCATTCAGAAACTAGGAAAATATGTTTTCCACAAAATATATTCTCAAGATTCTCCTGGCCCAGAAGCAAAGGAGGAAACATTTCCATGCATTTTTCTATGTACGTCAGGGAGACTTGTAAGGTGACCCAATCTGAGATGAAACTACGCCGGATTCTTAAACTGTCCCATCGATGTGCCACGTAATGTCTCCTTCATACAGGGCACACCGCGTGCCCGCTGATGGGTCCCCCACACTGTCGAACACGGTTTTCACTGGGGAGCAGACCCTCGATTCCAGAGCCCGGCCGCGGCTCTGACTGAGGGGTGGGATTCGCCTCTGGAACCTGAGGCAGGAATCACTCCGAGAGAAAGGGGACGAAGGAACACCTTCTCAGGGCTCCGCCGTGCCCTCGGGGGATCCTGCGTAGCTTCCACGGCTGGCGTGTTTGTCTTACAACCGTGACGGCTCTGAAACATGTGAGGGGGAGACTCCCGTGACCTCTGCCCAGGAAACACGCACCACGTCGCGATTCCCACGTCGAGCTGGACGTCCCCCCACGTGAGGGTGTGAGGGGCCACAGCAAGAGTCCCGACACCGTCACGTCCTCGCTGCCGGGGACCAACTCCGAGGGTCTGTCTGGGACCTTCCTCCTGAGGGACTTCGCAGGGAGTTCATTCTATTTCCTGCAATAGTTTCTCTTTCACGGACTGAATATTTAATTAGAGAATATAAACAGGTAAAACCCTAAAAATAAAAACTATAACCTTAGCCACCCAAAACAACCATTGTTGATATTTGACATATATTCTTCCAAAATTTTCCCTTTCCGTTTATACTTTTCTTTTACAAAAATGGCATTGTCTGCAGACAGTGTTTGTGTCCTTTTTTTCATCTAACCACACGTGGTCAATATCCCCACATGGGATTTAAATATTCTTTCATAATAGCATATTTGATGGCTGGATAGTATTCCATGGTATGGCTGTATCATATTTGTTAAGAGTGATGTCTCATGGTTCCATTAATTTGGTACTGTTTACTTGTAAGCTACAACTTTTTCAGATATTTGAAAAGTGGCTGTCTAAGGGGTTTGAATATTTGAATTTTGTTTATTTCTCTTTTGATTCAATAAATGTGTAAAGAGTTCCATCTAGGTACCAGGTACTATGTCATCCCCAATGAGGACAAAGACTAATGCATTTAACAAAGGTTCTCATGAAAAGTTACGCAATTAGTAAGAAATCCCAACCCTCTTTAATCTTAATTCTATTCAACTTGGAAAATTTTTCATCCATGTTCAGAAACGAAGGTTCAAAGATGAACCTGGATGAAGAATTTTCCGAGTCGGATTTTAAAGAATGATTTGGAGTTATTTAATTAGGTGATGAGTGGAAGGGAGAGGTTTTCAGGCAGAGAAAGCCTCTGTCCAAATCCCTCAAAATCAGGGGCAATGTTATTGTCAGGGAGCTCATTTAGTACCCCTATGATACAAAAGACAGGGGGGTACAGGGAAAGTGCAGGATCGAGTCATGCCCACGGGTGGGCCATTATACGGCAGTGTATGGTGAGTCTCTGGAAAGTTTTAAGCAGGCAAGGGACAGAATTAGGTTTT
Source organism: Nasua narica (assembly GCA_028533885.1). Classification (NCBI taxonomy): domain Eukaryota; kingdom Metazoa; phylum Chordata; class Mammalia; order Carnivora; family Procyonidae; genus Nasua; species Nasua narica. The sequence continues at coordinate 92,632,675 of CM052815.1, read as the reverse complement.
AGGAATAGCACTCTGGTGTGAATACAGGAAATGGACCAGAAGGAAACAGAGCTTGGAAACATGAAGATGGGTAGGACTCACATGTTCTGTTCAAGTCAATTGAAAAACTGCTGGTTTTTCTTCTTCCATGAGACACCATCTCCCCCTAGACACCGTCTCCCCCTAGACACCGTCTCCCCCAGATACCGTCTCCCCCTGGACACCATCTCCCCCTGGACACCGTCTCCCCCTGGACACCGTCTCCCCCTGGACACTGTCTCCCCCTAGATACCGTCTCCCCCTAGATACCGTCTCCCCTAGATACCGTCTCCCCCTAGATACCGTCTCCCCTAGATACCGTCTCCCCCTGGACACCGTCTCCCCCTAGACACCATCTCCTACTAGATACCATCTTCCAAGCTGGCATTGATTGGTTCCAGGCACTCTGAGTGCCATTGCATCATTAACCAGAAAACTTCAGGGGCACTGATGCCTTCTCACATCTTTCTACTCACTCACAGTGCCGTCCTGACACCTACAGAAATCTAAGGGATCACTGATCTACCAGGAATACTGCTGAAAAGAAGGAATACACAGTAGCTAGGAATATTAAACGAAATCTCCCCTAGGGAATAATAAATTTCCTTTCTCCCAGTGTCTCCTCCATGTTCCTTAGTGTAACCAGAAAACTCTGGAAGGTCAGGTCTGCCTAAAGTCTCAAGCAGAACTTGAGTAATGCCCAAGTACTGAGAGAAGGTTAGGTCTCTGAAGGCCTGTCTGTATTCTCACCAGTATAATAAGGCAAGAAATCTCAAAAGTTAGACTATAGGCATTTGTGATCAGAGGGAATTTACGTGAAGCCTTAGAAGATAATCATCCAAGTTCTTTTTCTTTTTTTTTTTAAAGACTTTTTAAAAAATTTATTTATTCATGAGAGACAGAGAGAGAGGGGAGCAGAGGGAGAAGCAGACTGCCCACTGAGCAGAAAGCCCCAGGCAGGACTCCATCCTGGGACCCTGGGATCATGACCTGAGGCGAAGGCAGACACTTAACCAACTGAGCCAGCCAGGAGCTCTCATCTGAGTCTTAATACAAAAGATGGTGTGAACTTCTGTGTTCCCACCTTCTCTGACCTTCCCCTTGCTATACCATCAGATATACTGGTATAACAAGGGTATATATATATGTGTATGTATATGTATATATTGTATATATATATGTATATAAGGGTATATATATATGTATATGAGGGTATATATATATGTATATGTACGTATATACATATATATATCCCCACTGACTATAGTAGATGCAAGATACATCACTTGTCATAAATTCAGCCTATTTGACCATACCTTAACTTAAGCCATAGCATTATTGCTTTTCCACTGAAAATTTTTTCTACATTCTCACCACTACACTGATGAGACTTTGTGTACATTGTTAAGAAAATCTGGGGTTGACTCCCAAAGGATTTCGTTAGGTTAGAGGAGATCATTAGACCTACCACAGTCTCTCTCTTTACCTCTCTAATATTTGGTCACTTGAAATACATTTTTGTCTTTTCATCTTAATTTCACAGTTAATGAAATTCCATCTTTTCTGCATGTGGTCAATAACAATTGCTTAATTTATTATAGAAACATGCTGCTGAATTTTTAGTTATATATCACACTAGATTTTAATGAGAGATGTTTTACTTATTTTTTTTTAAGACTTATTTAACGAGAGGGAGAGAATGTGGGGGGAAGGGAGAGAGAGAGAATCTCAAGAGAGAATCGGGGCTGGATCCCAGGATCCTGCGATCATGACCTGAGCTGAGACCAAGAGTCAGACGCTCAACTGACTGAGCCCCCCAGACGCCCAGAGAGATCTTTTAAAGCCATAGATCAGTCTTGTTATTCTTTGACAAAATAAAACCCAGATCCTTACTGTGGCTCAAAACCTTACATGCTACCTCTTCTGACTTCTTTTTACTCCTCTCGCCTCACGTTGTGTACCTTCCCTGTGGTCTGCAGCCTTTCCTACCCAGCAGCGCCGTGTGGGTCCTTCACAGCCCTCCATCCTGATGCAGAACCGTGGATTTATTGTCGGCCAACAGGAAGGCAGGTAGCTCAGGGGATTCGCTCACCTGTCAGAGAGTTCTTACGGCACTCATGCCTTCCAGCCTGACAGCAGAGTGTGAGGGGCCCCGCTACTGTTTCCTAGTATCTGTTCTTAGCAGAGAATAAATCCGATAGGGACAGAGCATTTCGTATGGGACTGTGGCAACGTGGTGTAGATTTTCTTGGACTCGTCCAGCAGCTGGGGAGGCAGATTTCAATTACTTTATTATTATTTTGCCGAACGTACCACTTGGTACCGTCTTTCCTCTGAAAGAGACAGTGGAACCAGAAGGGTGTGGGCACTTGGTCCTTCAGCCCGGACGGCTGAGCAGCGAGGCCACTGGGTTAGGGCAGAGGATGCCCGAGATCTTGTCTGGCTTTGTTGCTGTTAGGCACACATACCTGGCACCTGGAAGACCTTACAAAGATTTAGGAATACCTGCGTGGGTTAGGGTTAGACTAAGTGTCTTTCACCTCTTTGGGTCTTCTTTCTCTGCCCTGCAAAATGAACATGTTGGGTGATTTTACTTCCAAGACCCTGGGAACTGTGAAGTGGCGCGATCTCAGCTAAGAACGTTCCCAGGGCTCGTGCCCACCTTTCACGCCAAACCCCTTGGAGCAAAAGGAAACTGATAATTAAACCGACTGCCGGATGAACCTATTTTTAAGACCCATATTTTGCAGTCCGTGGATCCCGTAGGAATGGTCTAACCCACCTTGAGAATAGCTTCAAGAGTCCATTTATTTTGCTAATGTAAAAATCTCTCGGAAACTTTTTGAGTTTTTATTTTGTGGTTTTCTCGCTTACGTTTTGCTTACCTGTTCTCTTCACAACTAAGTCTTCGTGTGGTAATCTAGGCTCTGATTCTAGATGGAGCAGACTGGAGGGGTCCCCCCCCCCCCCCGCCACCCCACGACTCACAGTGGGGAGGGGAGTCCCGTGGGGTCTGGACCCCGGACAGACCACAGGAGACGCAGAAGCTGCAGTGGTCCCCTCGGGTCAGCAGGGGGAGCCCTCCAGACCAGCTCTGTGCGCGAGGTGTTCCCACTCTCATCCTGTCTTTCTAGAAGCAGCACCCACATCTGCTCTGGGGGCTTCCAGCACGGGGCTCGAAGCCATTCCCTGGTCTGCACTGCCCCATAGTTGTGGTCCCTCCCTTCCAGGCTTCCCAGTCCGACCCGGGAGCCTGCTCAGCCGGAGGACGGAGAGCCACAGCGGAGTGCTGGGTGTGCTCGGTCTCCTCTAGGTGATGACCACGGTCCCGCTCCCGTTCCTTGTCCTTACACTGTTTCCCACACTCAGCAGCTCTCCTGCTGGTGAGGAGATGAGCCCCCACCATCAGTCTTCACCGGGGGGCGTTGATGACCTACGGACACGCACTTCAAGAATGATGCTGTTATGTGACTACCTCAAATTAGACCTTGGATAGATCGGTACTTCACCAATTCTATGGATCAGTCTGCATCGTTGTAAAATATGGATCGAAAATAGGAATTCAGTGCTCTGTTTCAGTGTATCCGAATTCACTTTCTTAGCGTGTGTATCCGAAGTTCACGTGTTCAAATTTTTTAGGAGGTGAATTTAATGTTCCTCAGTTGCTGGGCTTGGGATGTGCCTTGTTTTCTGACATTTACAGGTGATATTTACACAAACCTTGTGTATCAGCTCTCTTGAATTGGGATTGTTTCCGACAGTCTTCATGGCTCCGGGTCTTCTGTTTTCTCAGTGTGGGTTTGGGACACTTCACCCAGATGGGCTCTGTGTAGGATCCTGCGGCGCTGAGAAAGTCCAGCGGCCGGATAACCCCGACACTCTCAACTTCATTCTGTTTTAAGCCCTTAAATGTATATACGTCTGTTGCGTCTCTCCCTGAAGCCCAAAACTAAGCAAGGGTGACCTTTGCCGTCCTGCCGAAGCAGAACCTAGTGCTCTGAGCCTCCGTTCGCGGATTTATTGGGCATCCCGCACTAATCCCAGCCTCCTCGTTGCCTGGATTTACCTGCCCCCATCCGCCTTGACTCTCCTACTCGTGCTCACGGAATTAATACTCCAGGGAAGACTGGAGACTAATTTCTGTGTCTCTGAAGTGAGGTGACGTAAACCATAAACAAGTCATTGCTCTACTGACAGCTGGCACAGAAGTCAGGAAAAATCTGGAACCTGCTCCCTATTTACTGGCGAGGGGACAGATACTTCCTGCTCTGTCTTGTTGTCGACCAAGGAAGTCGCCACAAAACAGCTCAAGGGGAAGGAAATGAGGAAGGCAAGGCTCAGAATCTGCAACTGTCTTTCATTCATGGCCACGCCCCTCTAACCGGCTTCCACCTGGTCCCGTTCTCGGGTCCCCAAAGCGAAGTCATAATATAGGAGCTACCAGTTGTCGAGCAGCTGGGATATACCGGGAACTACTTGTACGAGACGCTTTTACTCTGGTATTTTGGGAGGCTTCCTGCCAGTTAGGACCTGAGGCTCCCATCAGAGCTGTGTGAGCCCAGCGCCCATGATCCCGGCTACACGGCCTGTCCGTGTTTCTTTTTCCCAGTTCCAGGCACAGCCTGAGCAGGTGCACGTGGTCAGAGATGGGAAGGGATGGAGATCTCCCTGCAGCAGCGGGTGAGTGACGCGATGGGACATTTCATAAGTTTAAGGGGCTGTAGAGGGAGGTCGGAGGCGGAGAGATTAGTTCAGCAGAATTTACCCTTCAATACCCCAGCTGCTCACTCGGGCTGGGTTTTGGAGAATGCCCTTAGTTCTTTCTTTCTTTCTTTCTTTCTTTCTTTCTTTCTTTCTTTCTTTGTTTCTTTCTTTCAATTTATTTATTTGATAGTGAGAGCACAAGCAAGGGGAGAGGAGGGAGAGGAAGAGGGAGAAGCAGGCTCCCTGGTGAGCAGGGATCCCAATGTGGGACTCGATCCCAGGACCCTGGGCAGAAGCTCAACAAACTGGGCCCCCCAGGTGCCCCGGAGATTGCCCTTAGTTCTGAACAGCTGCTGAAGGAGTTGTATAGTTTAGTGTTTCTGAGTACTGATCTATGGTAAAATTTTTGATGATCCCAGTTAGGAGAGAAAAATAATGAGTTTTACATAAAACTAAAAGTATCAAATTGATGTAATATCCTATATCCTAAAAGATGTCTATCCTGCTATTTTCAAAATCATTGCATAAAAAGGACTAAAAAGCAAAAATATTTCTTAGCTTTTACTTTGTTTTGTTTTTGATGCTACATGGAAACAGTCTTTGAAATCCTGAAGTTTGTAACCATAATTCTGATCAAAGTAAGATTGAGAGGGAGTGATTCAGGAAGATTAATCCAGCAGGCATGTGCAGAAATGGAAGAACAGAAATGTCAGCATTGAAAAGATGGAGAAATTACTGCATACTCCAGCGTGGGGATAGGAGACTGTGGTCATATGGTGGCAAGACTAGAAAGAAGGGATGGGAAGCAAGGCATCCTTCCCAGGAAGACCAGCAGGACTTTGGGCCACTGTCTTTCATAAATGAAAGAAAAGAATTGTTTAAAGATTTTGTTTATTTGAGAGAGAGAGAGAGACCATGCACGAGCAGGGGAGCGGCAAAGGGGGAAGCAGAATCTCCCCTGAGCAGGGAGCCTGGCGCGAGGCTCGATCCCAGGATGGTGAGATCATGACCTGAGCCAAAAGAAGGCAGAGGCTTTAACCCACTGAGCCACCCAGGTGCCCCAAAGTCAGGTATATTTTAATTATTACTAAATCACGAAGACCCTTGACAGAGCCTCCTTTGCATTCATATATTATTCCCATGAAAACTTTAGGTTTTTGAAACTAAGACTGCTCAAAAATAATAGTCTTTTTAAAAAACTAGCAGCTTTATTTTCTTACTACCCTGACCGAAGAGCAAGGTAGATTGTTAAGAACAGCTTTCATTTAAATTTTAAAAACTTGGGGCCCTTGGGGGGACTCCCTGGTTAAGCGTCTGCCTTGGGCTCCGGTCATGATCCCGGGGTCCTGGGATCAAGCCCCACATCGGGCTCTGCTCAGCAGGGAGCCTGCTTCCCCCTCTGCCGCTCCCCCTGCTTGTGCTCGCTCACTCTCTCAAATAAATAAAACCTTTAAAAAAGAATAAATGCATTTTAAAGGCTTTATTTGGCTTTAAATATAACCTGGGCTTATCCACTGCTCTTGTGACTCCCGACTCCCTGCCCCCTGGCTCTCTCCCCCGAGACCGCCTGCAGGGGCATAGGCCTGCCCTCCCCAGGACTCCCACAGGGCCGTCTGTCCCCAAGCAGGGGTCACACGGCACACATCCCGGCCCCCAGTCACGCACACACAGCCACCACGAGGGCCTTCTCCTGAAGCTCTTCCTCCCCCTTGTCCTTCTGGGGCTGTAGTACTGGGCAGGGGGCCAACGAGGGCTGAGTCTTTCCCGCTGTGCTTCCCAAGCTCCAAGTGAGCCGGCTTCCAGCGGGATTCAGCTAAGGGATTCAGCCCCCCTGAAGCCTGGGGGGACTGGAGGACAGCACAGACCAGGGCTTGCCTCCCCTTTCTCTGTAGCAAGATCTCGTGGTCCGGCAGCCGGCAGTTCCTCTGTGGCTCCTCTCCGTGTCCACACGGTTCCGTCTGTCGCTGGGCGACTCTGATTTCAACCCACATTCTTCCATCTTGCCTCCAGTGTGTGGACAGCCTCCTCCTCCTGCCAGTCTGCAGGCTGCCCGCCCCCCGCGGCCCTTGCAGGTTGCCCCCACCCCGGGCAGCTAGTGGTCAGCACCGCATTCCCTGGCGGGAACGCTCACCGTGGCTTCCTCCGTGGCCGGACCCTTCCTGACTCGCGCTCGCAGAGGGGGAGCTCTGCACGCTTCCCACGCTCCTTCTGCTTCTCCAGCCCACACAGGTTTCACATGTTCCTGCGGCAGGGAAGAAAAGTGCCTCCGGTCACACGGTTAGGGTCAGAGTCCAGCCTGGAATGGAGTGTTCCCTGCCGTGTTTCCCCACTAGTCAGTGAGCTCAGACTCTCTTGAGTCTGGGTCTGAGTGCCCTTCCGTCCCGTCTGTGGTTTCTGGCACCTGGGGAACAGGTGATGGAGGCTTCCCAATACTGAGGAGCTGGGTGACTGCGTAGCGAGAGGTCAGCCCAGGAGACCTGTCCTGTAAGGGCCTGCTCCCATCCCCGGTGTCTCATCCCGTCCGACACAGGAGACTCACGGGGCAGGGGAGAGGCAGCAGGAGGGAGGAGGCACCGCCAGGGGTGCAAGCGCTTGGTCCTAGGAGAGCGTTGCCACCAGCTTCACATCAAGTGACAGAGCCTCACGGTTGGAGAAACAGAGCAAAGGATTTATTTCGGGAGGGCCGAGCAGAGACAGGCATGGCAATCAGACATCAGAGACAGGCCCTGGGTAATCTCTTACTGAGATGAACCATGGAATACACAAAACACGGCCGACTGCAGAGAAACAGCAGGGCAGGAATGGGAAAGGAATGCGAGTAAGTCACAGCCAGCTGGCTTGGCTGCCGTAGGAGATGCCCGGCGCGGTCCGGGGACCCAGGACACGGTCTGGGGACCCAGACGCCCAGCACGGTCCGGGGACCTAACTAGGAGAGGAGCTCTGGGACCCAAAGCCGGAGCCAACGGCCCTCGGTGGGAGTGGCCAGTTGTTAGTGGCACAGAAGCTCACACTAGAAAATTCAGTCCCTTCCAATATGTTAGCCCTTTGGTAGGAAACTGCACACGATCTCCATCATCCTCTAATGAGGACGGCGCCGTGCTCAGCCCAGCTCCAGAGCATTACGAGGACGCTTGCACCGTTTGTGGTTCAGCCTGAGATGGGGGCAGACGACAGCCTCTACTGGAAACTATAGAATCTAATAGATTTCCTCTCCTTTCCAAGAAAAATGTGGCATTTTCCCGGGACTCTCACCCTCCTAGCATCCCTGGGTTTGAACAAGACAAGTTCGCCCCAGCAGATTATTGGGGCTGCTTTGACCTGCCCTCCAGCTCCTTTCTTTCCGAGAAAGATTGTGCTTATTTCCTCTGTCTGGCCTTGCTGTCCTCTTTTCGTACCTTCCCATCAAGATAATAAATGTATCACTTCCCTACTTAAGAAGAAAGAAAAACTTAGAGGAACTGGTCTCCTAGAGACAAGTAAGGAATGTGAGGAAGGGAGAGTTCAATAGACTACAATTCAGCGTAAAGTTATGGGTTTTCTCCAGCCTTACTAAGATATAATTGGTATATAACATTGTGTAAGTTTAAGTTGTACAATGTGATGATTGCAAAGTGTTTACCAAAGTAACGTTGTTAGCATATCCTTTCCCAAGTGTAATTATCATCTTGTGGTTCTTGTTAGCTTGAGAACATTTTTTTTGGAGATTCTATTTATTTATTTGACAGAGAGAGAGAGGGCACAAGTGGGCGGGGGGGGGGTGGGGCAGGGGGGGAGGGAGAACCAGACACCCCAGTGAGCAGGGAGCCCAGTGCAGGACCCGATCCCAGGACTGTGGGATCTTGACCTGAGCCGAAGGCAGAACCCCCCCACCCCCCCGCTGCCCACCAACCGAGCCACCCAGGTGTCCCTGTATTTGGCTTTTTTAAGATTCCATATAAAAATGAGATAATACAGTACTTGTCTTTCTCTATCTGACTTACTTCAGTTAAGGTCCACGCAAGTTGTCACAAATGGCAAGATTTCCTTCGTTCCCTCTCTTTCCTTCTTTCCTTCGTGTGTGTTCGTGCCTGTATAACAGCAGTGTGGATGAGTGACCACATCTTCTTCACTTGTTATTCTCTAGTGCACACACTTGTCTCCTTGTCCTGACTGTTAGGAAGAGAGCCACAGTGAGCATGGCGGGAGGGGGGCACAGTAACTCTGAAATAGTAGTTTTATTTCCTTCAGACACGTTCACAGAACGGAATTGCTCGGTCATAGGGTAGTTCTATTTTTAATTTTTTGAAGAAACTCCCTACCAGTTTCCATAATGACTGTAACAATTTACATTCCCACCAACAGTGCACAAGGGTTTTCCTTTGTCTATATACTCACCAATTCTTAGCACTTGTCTTTTTAACAATATTCATTCTAACAGATATGAGGTGGCATCTCACTGTGGTTTTGATTTGCCTTTTCCTGATGGTGAGTGATGTTGAGCATCTTTTCATGGGTCTGTTGACCCTCTAGATTTCTTACTTGGGGAAAAACTCTGTTCAAGTCTTCTGTTCATTTTTCATCAAAATACCTTTTTTTTGCAATTGAGTTAAGGAGTTCCTAATATATTTTGGATATTAACCCCCTGCTGGTCATATGGTTTGCAGATATTTTCTTGTGTTTCATAGATATCCTTTTACTTGGTTGTTTCTTTGCTATGCAGAAGCGTCTCAATGTTCTTGCCTGTGTTTTCGGTATCACGTTCAAAAGGTCACTACTAAGACTTTTGTCAGGGACCTTCTTCCCTCTGTTTTCTTCTAGGAGTTTCACAGTTTCAGGTCTTACATATAAATCCTTTAATCCATGTTGAGTTAATTTTTGTGAGTGGTAGAAGATAGGGGCCCAGTTTTATTCTTTTGCAGGTGGATATCCAGTCCCCTCCCCCCACTTACTAAAGAAACGATCCTTTCCCCCACTGAGTACCCTTGGCCCCTTTGTCAAACACTGTCTGACTGCCCACACGTGGTCTTATTTCTGGGGTCTCTATTCCGTTAAATTGATCTAAGTGTCTGTTTTATGCCAGTACTGTTTTGTGATATAACTGGGGGTCAGAAAATGTGATGCTTCCAGCTTTGTTCTCCTTTCTCAGGATTGCTTTGGCTCTTTGAGTTGTTTTGTGGTTCCATATGAATTTTAGGATTGTTTTTTCCATTTCTGTGAAAAAGGTCATTGAAATTTTGATAGGGATACATTGACCTGTGTGTAGATTGCTTTGGGTAGTATAGACATTTTAGCAATATTAATTTTTCCAATCCATGCACAGAGAATAAGCTTTCCATTTATTTGTGGCTTCAGTTTTTTCAACAAAGTCTTATAGTTTTCATTATGCAGATCTTTCAGGTCTTTGGTTAAATTTATTCCTAACTAATTATTATTTTACAGAGGTAAAATTGGCAGATAATATTATACTAGTTTCAGGTGTACAACATAATAATTCAGTATTTATATGCACACTCAAACCTTCAATCCATTATGAGTCAGTTTTCATGGAGGCTCTAAGACAGTGGTCTAATTTTATTCTTTTGCATGTGACTGTTGTATTTTCCCAACACCACTTATTGAAGAAACTGTGATTACCTAGGTTGTCTGATTTATTCTTCAAAGGCCCCCATTGCTGACGGTGTTCCAAGACCTGCCAGGGCTCCAAAGGCAGTGATGTCAGTCAGCACAATCTCAGGCTGATTAGAAGTCAGATCCCCAGGCAGCAATGTTTAAAATATGCAAATAAACACAGTCTTATGGAACCACAATCGTAAACCCTACTGACCTCCAGACCAGATCTGGAAGTGTCTCCTCATGAGGGTGAGAGTTGAAAAAATTGGGTCTTCAGACAAATAAGTAAGCTCCTTTCTGGGAGGTACTAGTTTGTTAATATTTTTGAGAATTTTTGGATCCATATTCATCAGAAATATTGGCCCCCAATTTTTTTTTTTTTTTGGGTAGTATCCTTACCTGGTTTTGGTATAGGATAATGTGGCTTCATAAAAGTCTGGGAGTATTCCTCTTCTTCAATTTTTCATAAGAATTTGAGAACAACTAGAATTAATTCTTCCTTAAATATTTGGTAGAATTCACCAGGGAAATCATTTAATCCTGGCCTTCTCTTTTTTGGGGGTTTTGATTATTGATTCAATCTCCTTACTCATTATTGATCTGTTCACATTTTCTATTCATGATTCAGATTTGGTACATAGTATGTTTCCAAGAATTTATTCATTTCCTCCAGGTTGTCCAATTGCTGGTATATAATTGTTCATAGTAGCCCCTTACCATCCTTTGTATTTTGGGGTTTTAATTATAATGTATCCTGTCTCATTTATAATTTATTTACATGAGTCATCTGCCTTTTTTTCTTTTCCTTTTTTCCTTTTCTTTTAAGATTTTATTTTTAAGTAATCTCTACACCCAACGGTGGGCCCAAACTCACAACCCTGAGATCAGGAGTCCCACACTCCTCCGACTGAGCCGGCCGGGTGCCCCATCAGTCCTTTTTTCTTTTTTTCTTTATCTAGATAAGGTCTTCTCAATTTCATTTATCTTTTTTTCTTAAAAAAAAAAACACAATTCTTAGTTTCATTTATCGTTTTTAGTCTATTATTTTCTTCTTTCTGCTGTGGACTTTAGTTTTCTTTTTCTAATTCTTCCAAGTGTAAAGTTAAGTTGTTTATTTGAGACCTTTTTTTTCTTCATATAGACAGCTATTACTATAAATTTTCCTCTTGGAACTGCTTTTGCTGCACTTCATATGTTTTGGTATATCATGTTTTCATTTCCATTCATCTCACGATAGGAATTTTTATTTCCTTCTTTTGATTTCTACTTTGATCTGGTAGTTTTTCCAGAGTATATGGCTTAATTTCCACATGTTTGTGAATTTTTCAGTTTTCCTGCTGTTATTGATTTCTAGTTTCATAACTTTGGGGTTATGAAAAGTCGCTTAATATGATTTCAGTCTTCTTAGGCTCCTTGAGACTTGCTTTGTGACCCCACATGTGATCTATCCTAGAGAATGTCCCAGGTGCTCTTGGGAGGACTGTGTTCTGGTGGTGTTGGATGGAATGTTCTGCGCATGTTATTAAGTCCATTTTGTCCAAACCGCTACTCAGGTCCTTGGTTTCCTTATTGATCTTCTATGTGCATGATCTATCCAATGCTGAAAGTGGAGCATTGAAGTCCCCTACTTCTACTGTATTGTTGTTTATTTCTCTTTTGGGTCCTATTAATATTTGCTTTACCTATGTAGGTGTTCTGATGTTGAGTACCAAAGTACTTACAGTCTTGGCTGAGAAAAGAGAGAGAAGTAGGATGTTGGTTAGAGGAGGGTACGTGGATTCGTAGGTCAGATGACGTTATGGCAGGAGAACACAGGACAGCAGGTAGATTTATGAGACTTGTACTCAACAAGGAGGATCTTTCTTGAAGAAAGGACTAAAAGAGTAGGAATCAGGGGCGCCTGGCGGTCTCAGTTGTTAAGTGTCTGCCTTCGGCTCGGGTCATGATCCCAGACCGGGCCCCACATCGGGCCCCACATCGGGCTCCCTGCTTGGCAGGAAGCCTGCTTTCCCCTCTCCCACTCCCCCGTTTTTGTTCCCTCTCTTGCTGTCTCTCTCTCTCTGTCAAATAAGTAAATAGAATCTTAAAAAGAAAAAAAAGAGTAAGAATCAATGTGCCGAGGAGGAATAGGAAAAGTTCATGGCTCAGCTCCTCTACATGCTTTGCCCTGGTTCATGTCTTATTAGCCTCTTATTAGGTCAAATACAGATGACTAAAATAGCATTTATGCAGCTCATCGGTCCATTTCCTACCCTTCCTTCCTATGCTCTGCATAAAAGAGTGATACACTTCCTAGGATCTCTTCCTTCTGGCCTCCTAGTAACTTTGAGCAGTTTGTGTCACCGGTAGAGGAGAGAGGAGGAGGAAGGGATGAGTTAGGTTATTTTTCCCCTTCCTTTTCCTCTCTGCTTCTTATGGTGTCTGGCAGCACTTACATCTTCACCATGGCTCAAGATCCTAAAAAAGCTATGTTCTCAGGTTTCAACTGGCCCCTCCCATCTTCTTCTGGCACCTTCCATGAAGCCCAGATTCCAGAGGCTGGCATGTTTGTGCTGGTCCTAATCTCTAGGTTGTCTCAACACGTCCCATTGGCTGTTCATCATTTCTAGCACATACAACCGATTGCTTACATTAAATTTACTCTGTTGGAAAGAACTAAAGTGATTTCTCTCTTCCCAGTCGGATACTGACTGATCGACCATCCATCCCTGGTAAAGCATGTATAGGACCACATGTACGGTGTGATTCTAGTGCCGAAATAGATTAACCTTAACTAGATGTCTTCCTTCTGAGAAACACACTTTACCATAGCTAAACCTTTCCAAAATATGGACCATCAACTATTCTAATTTTCCCTTTTCCAGAATCACTGTTGATGATAAATGGTTATGATATTGCACACTGGATTTTTTTAATGATTTTATTAATTTATTCGACAGACAGAGATCACAAATAGGCAGAGAGGCAGGCAGAGAGAGAGGGGGAAGCAGGCTCCCCGCTGAGCAGAGAGCCCGACGTGGGGCTCGATCCCAGGACCCTGAGATCATGACCTGAGCCAAAGGCAGAGGCTTTCACCCATTGAGCCACCCAGGCGCCCCTGCACACTGGATTTTTAAATTATTTTTCAGTTATTGAATATAATTAACCATGTAATTGAATTCAAAGTGAATTTAAGCTAATAGAAGAAAGCTGAAAAATGAGGGGATGGCTTTTAAGAGGAAATTGTGTCTGAGATTCTATGAGTACATTGAGGACTGAAATGCTGCATCAGCAGGGGAATTTGCTCATTCCTCCAGATAGTTGGCTCCTTCCAGAGCTGTGCTGTGGGCACGTGCACTGAGGGTGTTCAGGGTCCTCCCACTTCTAGATGGGAAAGCAGTTATCAGACTAAAATATTCGGGTGCATTTTTGAATTCTGGGTCACGAAGTTTCCTAGTTTCATCATAACACTGGGATTCGGGCTGGTTCACCCAGCTGTGAGGAATCGCGAAGTGGGGACGAAGTCACAGAAAGGGGTGATGGGAGGTGTATGCTCCTTACCCACAGCCCGCTTGGGCCACAGAATGGATTTCCTGTAAGAATACATTCTCTTAGGGCCTAGTGTGGCTCATTTGGTTGAGTATCCAGCTCTTGGTTTTGGCTCAGGTCACGATCTCAGGGTCCTGAGATCCAGCCCTGCGTCAGGCTCCATGCTCAGCAGGGAGTCTGCTTGAGATTCTCTCTCTCTCCCTCTGCCCCTCTCATCTGTGCACGCGTGTGCATTCGCTCTCTCTCAAGTAAATAAATCCTTTTTTTTTAAAGATTTTATTTGTTTATTTGACAGAGGGAGAGAGATGACAAGTAGGCAGAGAGGCAGGCAGAGAGAGAGGGGGAAGCAGGCTCCCCACCGAGCAGAGAGCCCCATGCTGGGCTCGATCCCAGGACCCTGAGATCATGACCTGAGCCGAAGGCAGAGGCTTTAGCCCACTCAGCCACCCAGGTGCCCCTAAATAAAACTTTTTATTTAAAAAAAAAGGATTATTTGAATGACGTCTTCCCAGTGAGGGATTATAGACCTGCCTTAGCTTTCTAGTTATTTTCTTTGAAATCTTCTGGCTTATGAGTCACTGTTTATATTATCAAGTTAGTTAAGTCAGTAATGTACAGTCATTCCTGTTTTATAGATAATGAAGATGGGGTACAGAATACTTACTGGCCAAAGCTGGTTTCTGGCCCCCCTTCCGGCCATCAGCTCTCTCCATGCCCGGGGCCAAGCCCTCGTTGCTCTGGGCGTGCGTGTGGGTTTCCCTCCTGCTGCCTTAGCGCCGGCCTGTCGTTGCTCCAGGCCGAGTCGTGACGGGGAAGCTCATCAGTACCCACAGCGCCGATGAATTCAGAGGGAAGTAGCTTCAGTTCGAGTTCTTGAGAAGATTTCGAAATGCCCGTATGTCTCGTCTCTGTGGCAAACTACTTTGCAGAGAGTCTTTCGGCAACGAGCTACCCTCCCCCTTACTGGCCGTGTTGTCTTGTCTTGGGAAAGCGATTTAAACTCCCTGAGTTTCGTTTCTTCATCTGGAAATGCTGGCTAACAAAGGCCATCATACTGAGGGGTTGGTCAGGCTTAAATGAGAGCGTGTAGGGAAAGCTCTCGGCACGGCTCTGGAAGTACAGTCTCCAGATGCAGGAGCAGTGACAGCGGGTGGAAGACACCGAACGTTGTTCCTACAGATCCTTTCACAGCAGCCGTCTCACTGTATCTTTCTAACAGGGGAATCCTCTCCATCTGGCGGAGGAGGAAACTTCGATCACCTGTAGGACTTCGATCACCTGCTCAAGACCAGGCGGGTAAGTGCCCGAGGGGAGACCCCCGAGTCCTCACGCTCCGAATTCCCTCGTTTTCCGCTGCAGCAAGTGGCCCTCGCTGTCAGAGCCACGGACTGGAATGTGCTCTGCATTATTGGGGTGTGGGGCGCGGTCTGCAGTTGTGCAGGGGCAGGGGCAGGGCTTTCAGAGACTGGGGTTGGCTTGGCTCTGGACTAGAATGTCAGATTCCAGACAACGACGTACGATCGCGTGTATCTCTTAGCGGCATGTTCCTCGCTCTGGGCGAGGGGCTTTACACAGTACCTTTAACCCTCACAGCCATGCTCGGAAGAGGTATTTACTATCAGCATCATGGGTACATTGCACACCTGGGGGATTGGAGAGGGCACATAGCTTGCCTAAGGTAATATCTCAGCGAGTGGTTAAGGCCAATGCTTGAATCTAAACTCGTGCTCCTTGGTGCTTCTTTGGGTCCCCCTGATTGTCATTGATGTAGCTAGCCCCCCGTTTCCTTCCCTGCAAATATAAAGAATACCTGCATTGCAGTACCATGTGAGGGTGGGATGAGAGAGCGTAAAGTACTTGGAGAGCCCCTGGACATACCTTTGAGTGACGTCTGCAGGCAGCTTGGTGACATTAGGATTGGATTGTTCATGGGTCCAAAGGGCCACTGTCCTGTGAGTCGATCAGCTCTTATGGCGGGAGGCAGCGATAGATCTCAAGCCTCCAGATTGAAATGTTACAATTATAAGCTGCTTAAAACTTCTCTGCTAGATTGTTACTCCCATTCTGTTACTTTTGTACTGAAATGTTACATAATTCTTGAAGTGGTAAAAGTTTCATTTTGAAGAACTTTTTATCTCCAATTTTGAAATAGCCAAATGTTCCATCAATAGCAAAAACAATGTTCTGTGTCCATTGAGGACCGATGGGAGCAGTACCAAGACAGGAGGAATACAGAAAGTGAAGCTAGGTCCCATCGGTCTCACAGTTAATTCCTCTGTGGTTGTAAAACTTGGCCCAAGAGTAGTAATAACCTTGTCATGTCAATCCAGTGCTAACATCACTCATATTAGTGTTGAGATACTTTCCCAGGAATGGAAGAAAAAAGTTATCCATCAGGGGGTAAGTACAGCTTCAAGACTCCTGAATGTTTGTGTTGCTTACTAAAAATTAGTGTGGTACTTTGGTCTCATTAAATCTTTACACAGTGAATGTATATCTGCACCCAGAGTTTTATTTTCAACTTGAGGAAATAACAAGAAGAGGGGCATTCCTACAGGCTCCAATGAATATTAAAAGAAACTGACTCTGTCTTTCAAGTATTCTGTTTAAGTCTCTACACAAGGTTACGTGCCTACAGACGTTAAACAAAAACACAATCCCGGGTTTCAAGTGCCTCAAGATTTAACAGCGTGGGAGAGACTTGAAAATAAACTAATAATCACTTTGCAGGATATGGGGAGTCATGCAGAAAGCCATGGAGGGAAGCATATGGGACACACATAAGTAAAGAAGCTTAGAGATGACGGGTTGGTGTGGAGCCAACTTGGAAGTGTTAGTCCACCTCGCCAGGTTAAAAAAAAAAGTAGAAAAGTAAATACTAGACACAGGGAGTAAGATCTGCAAGGACATGGAGAGGTTAGTGGTTTGGACGCGATCGATGAATATGTGAAGTGATTGAGCTTGGGATCGGGGCTGCATAGGAGGAATCTTATAGGTCGTGGGAGGATGGAGGATTTAAGTTACTGGAAGTCTTAATAGGGTCCCGGAGCACATATTGTGTGAATCGATGTCCTAACAAGGTTTATGAATGTCCGTGGAGTGAGTGGATAGAATAGCGGGCCAGAGAAGGGCAAGGGACTTGGATGACGGGGTCTTCTATGGGCCTTCACGTGGACACTGATGTTCCTCCAGATGCTGGAAGTTCATAGAAGGCAGAGAAAGCCTGGGATCGTGGTGCCATTGCCCAGGGTCGCCTCCTCTGCTCCCAGAAGCTAGGGCTGCACAGCTCTGTTGATCAGACCTAGTGAAAGTCCATGGTCTTGAACCTCAGCTGGTTCCTCTGAGCTGCTCGGGAAACCTGCCGTGATTTGTAGGTACAGCCCACGCTCAAATCCCGGACAGCTATTCCCGACCTTCAGAAGCCACGTCCAGGCCTTCATGGATTGGCCTTCTCTTCCTTCTCAGCACATTTCCCCACCTTCTGCTTGTGGGGCCAGGCTGAGGTTGGTGTGGAGTAAATGCCTGCTTCTTTCCCCCCTCAGCACGGGTCCACATCCGCACTACTCTTGTTTGTGTCCCATTTCCCTCGGCTCCGGACATGGGGTCATAATCCTACTCATTGAGTAATGCGTGGCAGGGGAGATGAGACACCAGGGAACTGCTAGGTGTGGTGCACAGGTGTCAGTACTGATGTGTTACCACCCTTGCTGGGCTGTTGCCCCAGCCTGGCCCCAGCGCCTCTCCTCGGCCGCACCCCTGACCGTCTCAGGGGCCTCGCTTCCCGTCAGCTCATCTCTCCCCTGTGCTTTCTGCATAGTCCTCTCCAGTCGTTCTTTTCTCTCAGCAGAGAAGAGCAATTCTCTCACATCTGAAAAAGGAAAAAAAAAAGAAACCCAAAATCTTCCTCCTTTGTTTTCTGTTCCAGAAACACCCCCTGTGTTTTCCCTTTGCTTTACGTCCAGCTCCTGGAAAGCTACCAGAATCCTCCATGTCCTCCTCCTTCCTAACCACAAAGCCCCCGTACTCTGGCCTTACTCTGCAGAAACTACTTTTCAAATCTGCGTGTAATGTGCCAGATGCTAAATCCAATGGGTGTTGTGTGGTTTTCATGGCAGCTGAACCCTCGGTAACAGTGACCTGGTCAGGAATCCCCTCCGGACCCTCCGCATCCCCACTTCCCCACGTCCCTCCTCCTCCCTTTCTCCTGGCCTCATGTGGTTCCCGAATCGCCACAAGGGCTCCTGCTTAGCTTGGCGTTTGATCCCGACTCAGTGCTCAGTAAACATTTGTGGGACTAATACGATGCCCTTGATAATGACGGTGGGTTGGGCAGAGATGAGTTTTCTTTAGGGATTAAGTACACCGTAGTGTCTAAGGACCATCACGTCTGAGCCATGGTCATGCTCCAGATGGAAAGCTCCTCAGTCCGTGTGGAAATTAGGCCATTCCCCGAACTCTCTTCCCTTAATAGGATCAAAAGCCAGTGCATCAGTCCCCAATTAACAGTATTTAAAATTACCCAGGTTTTATTGGCTCCCTGTCTTTAGCAGAAGGAGACAAAGCACAGTGTGAATTCTGCTTATCGTCTCGTCTTGTTTTCACGAGGTCGTGGAAGCATTGGGGATAAAGCGGTCCCAGCAGCTGCCCGGTTCCAAGTATTCGGGTGTAGAGTCCGGCGAAGCTCCGTGGGCCCTGGTGGTGCTGGCGCCTTCGTCAGGAAACAAAGGGCCATCCGGGCTTCCAGGCTGGCATGGATGGTGGGAAGACGCGCCCGCTCGGAGGATCTCCAGTCTCTGATTAGTGTGCGGAGGGTTTCTCGTGATCCCGTTGAACATGCTCTGTGCGGCCTTCTCGTCCCAGTCTGTGGGTCTGAACCCGACAGGTGACAGGGGCTCGTCACCGCAGCCCTGCTACAGCAGACCCTGCGTTCCCAGGCCGGCTCTGCCCACTGCGTTCACGTGGGCCCCCACAGCTCTTTCTCTTGTTCATTAATTATTTCCTAATTAACTTATTCACTCATCTGACCCTTCACACAGCAGACGAGGCAGAATCATTTTTGCAGACATGTAGACACCATTCTGGTGAATCCTAATTCCAGAATCTGCAGTGATGTCTACACGGCAGCGAAACCATTCTGTGACTCCTTCTTCACGTCTGACCTTCCTCTCCCGAGTGACGCGGCTCTGAGCTGTGGGTCCTTCTTGCCTGTCGCCCGGCCGGCTCTCATCACGTTCCGACTAAGTCTCACATCGGGTGCCCGGGAAACAGACTGAATGGGGTTTAGGACGCAGGTGGTTATTAAGAAGTGCCCTGGGGAGCAATGACTGGGAAAGGGAGGAGCGGAGAGAGAGGGAAGTCGCGCGGTCGTCTGGTCAAAGGACAGCCTAGGCCCCCGCCGCCCACGGGAAGCTCGGAAGTGAGCATGGATGACCGTCGTAGGTGTCCCAGCGGAGACAAGGTGTCTAGGCCTTCATGGTCCTGTACGGGGCGGCCTCTGGGTGTGAGTCCTACGCGGGGCCTGCCCGCGGCCGCGGCAGCTCTCTGCAGGTGAGCCGATCCATGGCAAGCGTGATAAATACAGGCCGTCTACGGCAGCCCTCCCTGCAGGGCTCCTCCTACCCACGGAGCACATCCCACCGCTCGCCACACGGCTCCCCTCCTTTCCCCCTCCCCACGTGTCCGGGCCAGTCCTCCAAGAGCCGAGGCTTCGTCACATGCTACGTCTGCTCAGAAACCTTCCCAGGCTTTCATCCGGCTAGCCAACGCAATCAAATTAAATTTGGCAAATTCTCCATTATTTCCCCCCAAACCACGTTTTAAAGTTTCATCCACCCTACTTCCTTATGAACCTTCCCTATAGCCAAAGCGTAACCCCACGCCGGCTCAGGCCGCTGCCCTCCAGATGGACAGTGTCAGTGCAGGACGACGGTGGGCTGCCTGGAAGGCATTTTCACCCAGGATTTTTGTTTTGTTCATGCTCCTCCCCGGTCTTATCTTGGCTTCCGATGTTTGCTCCCTGGATGCCCCTTTCCCGAATCCTGTTGTAAAATCCTCTTGTTCCTCAAGACCCAGCGAATGATACTGTGTCTTCCATGTAATTTCTCATGTGGAGGATGTGCCGCGACTTTACGAACCCGGACATGTAATACTCGGTTTTGCCGGATTCGGTACGCGGCCGCGTGTCTCGCGTCTCGGGTGGGGGGCCCTCTCAGAGCAGGGCTGCCGGAGGGAGAGCTGCTTGAACAAGACCGAGGGTCTTAGAACCAGGAGACTGGAGTGTGACGGGACCGTAGAAACTCAAATCCTTGACGGATTGCATGCCTTGAGCAAGACGCGCCCCTCGCCCAACCCAAGGGAAGACAACCTCTGGCCATTGATCGCAAATAGAAGGTTGAAGAGTGCCTGAGTCCAAGGGGGGCCTGCATGCGCCCTTTGTAGTTGGGTCTAGTGTGTGAAATGAGCAAGTAGTTTCCGAGGGTCCTTTGGGAGCTCCCCCTGCGGGACTAGGCAACACTGCATACTTGTGGGGTCCCTCTGCTGATGTTCGTGTGTGAGAGCGCTTCGCGGGCACAGGCTGGGCCTGATCCTCCGTCGGTCCCTGAGAGAGCAGTGGCTTATGCGAGCTGGGCGTTCGGAGGATCTTCAGGAGACGTTATTGAAGCAATCCTTCATCCCAGGCCAGTTCACCGTGAGGAATATTAACCCAGGCACAGCCTGACAGGGGATGGGTTTAATCAGAGAGATAAAACATTTCCAGTGAGTAAGCTTTGACGATACCTTGGTATGTGGTCTTCCCATTTTCCCACCCTCCTGACAGGTGTCAGCCGAAAGAATTAGACTCGTATGCGGTAAAATCCCAGAGTCTGCGGTGAGCTCTTCTTACGTTGGGGGGTGGGGGGGGAGAAGAGGTCATAATTAAATGACAGAACAAATTTAAGGCCGTTATCCTAACATGGAGTAAGCATCTGATACGTACCAGCTTTCGCTTACTATTTCAGTAACATTTGTTTCCGGAGGTTGACCTTAAATGACACAGTTCCAGCCTAGCTGCTCATAAAAGGTCAAAAACAGCGCACACGGAAGTGGAGATGCTGGCGCAGAAAGGGGGCCGCCAGGGGTGCTGGCCCTCCCCGCTCCCCTCCCCCATCCGTCCCACAGCCCGGGCCCCGACGCTCCGCTGAATACAGCTGAAATCAGCATGCTCTTCGATGGCGGCGCAAGTCCCTCCTGGTCTGGGTCCCGCGGCTCTGTGACGGAGGTCTGCCGTGAACCTGGAACCCCGCGCGGCAGGCCAGGTGACCCGCTGCTGGGCGCGGGCAGAGTTCCCCGCGGCTGCGACGGAGCCCTGCGCACGCGTCCGGGAGGAGCGCGGCAGAGACGAGTCACCTCAAAGCGGAGGGAACAGTCACGTCCTCCGGGATGGTCTCAGTCTGTCAGTCAGGATTTGGGGAGAAACCACCCCCTAGGAGGGCATTTTACGAAGAGATGGTTTGAAGGGCTCTGGGCAGGTTCCAGGAACCCACACGGAGGGGTGACGCGTTCTGGGACTAGAAATGGCAGGACATGTCTACCGTCATGTGGCTGGAAGGGGTACGAAGAGGTGGTTTTTAGTGGGACCCAAACAAATTTAGAGCTGTGGGAGTACTGGTGGTCTTTACGGGATGCAGATACTGTAATCCCCTCAAAAGAAACACTTCCGTCGCTCCCCTCCCAGTTACCGATGTCCAGTCAGTAACAGTCACCTGCAAAATCGGATTGGAAGCTAGAGAGTAACGAGGGTGAGTGAAATAGTTAGAGAAGTCAGTGCGTTTGCAGAAGCAAACAGCAACATCCAAAACGTCAGCTGATCCGCGGCATGCTGCCTGTCAAGGCAGTAGGACATGTGAAGGACAGACGGATCCGGGAAGGCGAAGGGAAGAGTCTGTGGCAGAAAATGCAGGGGGACTTCGTTACCTCGAGTTGTAGAGAGTGGTCGAGGGAATCGTAAGAAAAACGATAGGGAAGAAAGTTGGGACACCGGTACTATGGGAGCCGGCAAGAAGGTGCATGTGAAGAGGGTAGAGAATAAAATGGGGAAGGGGTTTACTGTCACGGGTCATAATACATGCTTAGTGGGGTCAGTCAGCGGCCCTTCCACCTGCAGATGCCATCACTGAAGGTAGAACCAGATCACACCTGGGGGTGGGTCATGTCATGTTTCTGGTGCCGTCCTCATGCTCCGTGAGAAGTGTGCCAAGACTTAAATGACGGCCCGCCCCCAGGAATTGAGAAGTAGGGGCTCAATATGAAATACACAATAAGAAGGAGAATGGCAGACTTCGAAAACCATAAATAGAAGACTATGAAACATACAAAGCATGGTTTATGAGGACGTTCCATTTTTGCCTCTACCCAAGATAAGCATTTGTGCGACTTTCTTAGGGCGTGAAGCTGTTTTTCTCACGGAGCCAGAAGGAAGGTCATCCTGCTGTTGTTGTAGGTTCGTAACCGCTGTTCGCAGTAGGATATAGTTCGTTTGCAAGAGGCAGACATAGGGCACTCTCTGTTGTTTGCAAAGTAGAAATTAGGGCTTTCCTCTTTCTTCAGTTAAGAGTTTAAACTTTGGACTTGAAATTCTGAACAGAAATTGACATTGTTTCATTAGCATATAGACTGTTTTAAAATATACACCATCATTAAGTGTGTGAGATCCCTGAGATAAGTGCAATTCTAAAGGAAAAATGTATTGCAGGCTTTGCATTTTCTTGTGCGTATTAAATAATTTTCTTATTCTTTCACCCAATACATGTTTTTTTCTGTTTTATGTAGTCTGGGTGTTAATGAATTATACATGCAAACCCTAATGATGTCGCTCAGTGAATTTTTTGTATGTGTACATTCATGTAACCATCATCTCAATGTAAACAAGGGTGTAAAACACCTTCCTCACTCTCCGGGTACCTTCCTAATCAAAAATCCTAACGTATCCATTTGTTTGCTCTTGACCTGCATCTCAAAGGAATCACACAGTATGTACTCTTCGGGCTTCTTTCACTAATCTTGATGTTTTGAGACGCTTGCACGCTCTTGCCTGTGTCGGTTGTCTGTGGTATATTTGCACCATCATCCGTTCTCCGTCGCTGAACACTCATCAGAGGCCAGAGAGGACGTCAGGCGTTGGCATTTCGGGACAACAGCCCTGAGGCCCTGGAGAGTCGGCATGTCTGACACGGGCCACGGCGCCAGCGGGCGGCGAGGGTGGTCACACTGGTTCCAGCTCTGAAGACACGTGGGGTGAGGACGTCTGCTGCCCCCCTTGGCTTTTCCAGGTGGTATAGACCAGAGCGGATATCTTAGTCAGAACACTGATGGCAGGAGTCCGAATCAGTGTGTCAGCTTGATTCCGGTCGTCTAATCTCAAGGCCAGTGGGAGAGATCCACCCGGCAGACTGGAATCAGAGGGGGCCTTCCGGAATAGGGGCTCTGACAGGGCTCTGGGATAACCCTGTAGGTGCAAGTCTCAAAGCTTCTGGGGGCAAGAGCTGGAGCCCACATGCGTTGGGTGATTAAAGGAGTGGAGAGCACCCCGAAGGAGAGAAATGGGGGCTGGGGACTGTATGCATACACCTCAGTCGGGCCTTGGGGTATCCTTGTCAGTCTGGCGTGCCTGCCCAGGCTCGTCCCAGGCAATCTGAGGCGGTTTAGAAAAGTTCCCAGATAGGCGCACCTGGATGGCCCAAGATGGGCCAGGAGCCAAGAAGAAGGCGGGAGCTAGAAAAACAGGGGTGCCGGGGGGCTCAGATGGTGAAGCGTGTGCCTTCAGCTCAGTTCATGATCCCAGGGTCCTGGGAACGAGCCCCGCATCCGGCTCCCTGCTCAGCGGGAAGCCTGCTTCTCCCTCTCCCCCCCCCCCCCGCCCGCTTGTGTTCCCTCTCTCACTGTCTCTTTCTCTGTCAAATAAAATCTTAAAAAAACCCCAAAAACTTCCCAAATACTTTCAGTGAGGTCTCCTAAGACAAAAGCTTAGGGAAAAGGGTTCCCTCATTTGCCTCGGTCTAAAGGTGGCACTGGAGATAAAGCTAACATCATTTACAGACTGGATATGATAGGTGAAAAAAACTCGTAGTTTTTTTGGCTTGATTGGATGAATAATGTCATATACTGAGATGGGAAGCCTCCAGGAGAAACAGATTTTAGG